>MU225083.1:2674677-2715719 GCA_018584345.1 Thuja plicata | reverse complement strand
CATATTGATTTGGCTTTCCTCTGAAGTTCCAAGTATGTGCATCAACCTCTTGACCTTCTCATCCAAGGTTGCTTCTGATAGATAGTTAGTCTCCCTCTGAATGTTAATTCTTCCTCCTTGAAGAAACATCTTCAGTCATCAACTTAGTCCCATGACTACAAGCATCAATTTCTTTCTCCCTTGAATGCAATATCTTATGTTTCTTGATCCATCCTAAAAGCATTTTAGAGAGATTACAAATAGTTCATAAAACTAAACTATCTCGAAGAGAAATACCAAAGATAGATGCATACAAGATTTTACTAGCCAATATTATAGCATAAATTTCAAGCTCAATAATTTATGTGCATTAATAAAACATGGAATACTTATCTTTAGTTCCAAATATTTCCTTTCGTAAAGTGAACCCATGTAGGAAATATCACATATAAATCAACTCTCATCAAAATTAACACGACCTTTATGCTCTGGTCGATGCGTAAATCCACATCATTATCGTAGTTGAAATAATTCAAATTTGCGAGTTGGTTACTATCAAACGGTAACTTCGTCGATCTTGTCAATCGTAAAAATTTCAACTTATCAAATGGCTTATTGCATTTGTCTAGTACAACTGTATCATGCACCAGCGACAAAACTCAGAGTGTCCCACTCATAAGCTCTAGCTTTGTAGTAATTATTTCGAATGTGCACATCGACTTCTTTGTTATATCATCTATCAATATTCCTTTGAATGTTAATTCCTCTCTCTCTCTCTCTGTTTTTTTTTTTTTTTTATTAATATTATCGATACCATGTTACTTTTGGGCTCTCTTAACCATGAGCGTAATCATTTACCTTCCCAACCAAAAACAAACATCTATAGTCCCTCTCAAGCATCTTGGTATATTTCAATTTCCACATATATTTTCTTTAATTTAATGTGTTAGAGAGGCATATGGTACTTGATGGTTTGTGAAACTTTGTATTATATGTCATTACTAGTTCATGGCTCAGTGCATGTAAATCCAAGAATCATCAAATTTATACCCAAGACATTCACCCTTCTTCATGTCCAATATATTAAACTGTTCATTGGAAAACTCATGCGGGGTGCCTCTGTCAGCACTTACCCAAATTATTAATCACGTCCCATGAAGTCCATATCATGTCTTCCATTAGATAGTCATCATAATAATAGCCTCAAAGATTATCTAATTTCGAAGGCTTGGTATCGTTCTATGTGTACCACAGTAATTGGTTAACAATTTTGAGTAAATTTTTTTTTTTGGCTTCATTTCCATCGTCCCATGTTTATTCATTCATCTGCTGGTATCATCGATCCATTTCCTATCACCAATCAATGTATTTGTTATCCATATCTAAATCACATTATCTCCATGTATCGTATTTTCTTGGAAGAAACAATTTATGTCATGAGCAGTCAATTGGCGGGGGCGGTCAGACCAGCCCCTATCCGTATATGTCATAAGTAGAGCCGACGATGCCCCCCACTCTACTACGGCCAGATCGAGGTGCAGTGATGCGGGTGTCCAAACTAGTGGGGTGGGTGTCCAAATCTGAATGAGTCATAGTGATCCCCATTATAGAGTAGGGGGCCACCCTCGTTGTTGCGAGATAGTTCTATGGTGGCCTCTTGCCGTAGTTTTGGCACATTCCATCCAGGCACAGCATCCCTTTCATATTGATATTTATACCCAGCAGCATAGGCATGAGCACAAGTAGGACGGTTTCAATTCGTGATCCATATCCAGCCACAGCAGTTTCTGACCCAGTAGAACCAGACTTTCTCGATCCATGTCCAGATTCTCATGAGCATGATCGGGATGTATTAAGGCAATGATAAATTTCCATCATTTTCCTAATGGGAGTAATGCTACTTGTGAAAGAGACTTGCTTCAATTGGGATAGAGAACAATGAGACCAACCGTTAAGCATACAGACAACTCCCAATGACCACACCTGAACTTGGTCAATATATTTTTGGTGCCATTATCTTTGAAGAGACCCTCCTATTGAATTTGTGTAGCGATCTGATTTGAATGCAGTATGTTGCCTCTCTTGATTGCACCAACTAGTTGAATGACAATGAGATTGTCATTTCCAGGATGCTATGTTGGTGGAGTGTTAGGCTTCTCAAGGGGATGTGACTGCAAGATGGAAATGGAGATTACACTCATATTACAAACTGATTTATCAGCTTAAAAAAAATTCTTCCTTTTGAGAACAATCCAGCCACCTTCGAAACAAGACCTATTAGAGAAATTTTGTAACAAGTAGTCTTGGTGAATTCCGCTACTCCTGTATCCATCTGCTCCAAGCACATTCTACACCTTTCCTAGCACAGGCACGACAATATTTATAACTTTCAATCCTTCAGGTCCAGAAATGCCACTCAAACCTAACAACCAAGTAGAGAACATGCTGTGATACCATGTTGAGTTTTAGGATCACTGCAAATGCAATAGCATTCTTTATATTTTCTGTGTGTTTCAAATGCAACAATCTTTCTTGTATTTATATTGAGAGAGACACTAGGAGAGACATGTCCCTTCATGGGACATGTCTATTCATTATAATTGTTAATGTTTCATTAATCAATTTTATATTAGAAAAATATAAGTTTGCATAATATATATTTAATAATAATATAATATAATATATATATATATATCACACACACACACACACACACACACACACACACATATATATATATACAAATGCAATATATTATTATTAGACAATATTAAAGTATTATATGTATTCTAAATGATCATATGACTGACGCTACAAACATTAACACTTAGATATATGATAGACTAGAGGAAGGATAATTGTGATGGAAAATAAGTAGGTATCATACTGAGCCCCACTTTTTTGAAGTGTTAGGAATTTGGTAATTGAGTTTATCACTGATAAGAACACCTAGCATAGTCAGTCTTTAAGAGGTTACCCCTATGCACTGTACGATGGTCTTATTGTCCACTCACTCACCCTAGGCCACATAATCTGTATGGAGGGGTAGAATGGGATGGTGTTCACCATGGAGGGTTCGTATTGCACCCCTGGGGTGAATTATGGAAGAACAAAGTCTGGAGTCTTCTTGACCAAGTAAGCATTTATGGTATCTTCCTGGTAATTTTAATTGCTAGCACTCCATTGTTTCTATGATGCATCACTTTTTGAGTTATAGATAATGTCTAAAACATATATGGTCAATGAACAAATGAATTAAAATAGTATATGATGCTATCTATTATTGACATTGAATGTTCTCATTCATCTTTGTTAAAATAAAAAGTTTGTGCAGATTCCAGGTCATGTCTAGGGTTTTTGTTACATAGGTATCAGATCATAGATGTCAACCTTAGGACCTAGGTACTCCCACCTTCTTGCGCTAATATGACTATTTGATGTTGACAACCATGGGACAAGGAAGAAAGGGAAATATGAAAGTTGCAAGGAAATCAAACCCCCAACAAATGGAATCAAAAGGATCTAAGGCAACTCCTACCACTTTGCCAAAAATAGAAATAGAAACAATCTCAGACACTGAGCCTCTTTCTGAAATCATCAAACAAATGAAAGGAAAGAAGTTTTCCCAGCCTTCTTGATGCGTGGATTTTCCAAAAGAAATTCCACCTCAAAATGCAAAGGCAAAATCCTCAGTTGTTAGAGACTTTCCTTTCGGTTGTGGATGCAATGCTCCTCCCCTTTCCAAGGAAGCAATTGCAGAATATAACTAAGTTCATGCTAACCTGATTAATACTATGGGCATCTTCGAGGAGGAAGAGCCTATAGAGGAATTTGAACAGGAGGAAACTCTCATACTGTAATTGAAAAACTGTGTGTGAAGATGATGAAATAGTACTAAATAATAATCATCCCCTTATGTGAGAACTAATATTATGAATGAAAATTATGACTCTATATATATCTAATGCTTTGGATGGCAATATGGATTTCATTAGAATTGATATTTAAACATGGGATATAATATGTTGCCTTTATGAATGTGGTTGCAATTTTGAATTGATAATTAATAAAAAAAAAATCATAAGTAATTAAAAGAGGGAGATTAATTTGTCAATAATAATATTTGATTCCATTATCTTGTAGAATTAACTTGCCATAATGAGGAGGACCTTAAGGAGAGGAGTTAGTCCTAGCCTCGCCAAAGTCCTTCATGTAAGTAGGGGTGTCACATAAAATCCCCCTACTATACTAGAGGAGTTACATGTTGAGACGAATGACCTTCATGCAAAGATAGCTTCTCAAGAGAAACAAATTGAATAATTGACAAGGCGAAAAGAGAAAGGTAACAAACATAACACGGGTATAGGTGTTGAAGACATAGATTCAAAGTCCAATGAGAAAAAAGATCCAAATTATCAAATCAGCTCTAGAATTCCCATGTCTAGTCAACTTACTCGAAGCCAAGAGGCATGCGAAAGGACCCATTGATTTGAGAACTTAAGAAGAAGCAAGAACCTAAGTTTGATGGTTGAGGAGGTGGAGATGCAATTGAAACTTGGCTTATTGAAATGAATAAATACTTTGGGTTATTGGAATTGAATTCTAATACTAAAGCTAGAATTTCCATCTACTTGCTAGAAGGTGAAGCATCATTATGGTGGGAGCACTTGGCAGAAATTAAAAATTATGATATAAGTCAACTAACATGGGACAAATTTACCAAGGGGTTTCACAAAGAATACCTATCTTCCCATCATCAAGATCAAAAGATGACCAAGTTCCACTCACTTCGCCAAGGGGGAATGATAGTTGTAGAATACAAGGTAAAGTTCATGAATCTACTCCAGTGTGTGCACTATATGAAGGAAGAAGAGGATCAGGTGAACAATTTTATCCTAGGATTGAATAAAAGTATTTTATATGCAACTAATCTCTCTTGACCAAAAATTTTGAACCAAGTTATGGAGGTAGCTTAATTGCCAAAGAAAAGAAAAGAAAATAAGCAAGAACACAAAAAAAATGGCCAATCCTCTTACCCTTCTGAAAATAAGAAGAATGATTATCAAGAAGAAAAGTATAAAGGAATGGCTTCACATCATTTAAAGAGGGGTTGAAACTATAGAGATAATCATAGGTCAAATAGTTAGAAAGATAGAGAAGACAAAAGGCTAAAACTATTTAATCAAGGGTCACAAATTGATTCCACCAGAGACAAGGAAGTCAAAAGAGGACGGATAGGAGGATTTTGGGCATGTAGAGGTGACCACTAAATGAGTAATTCCCTGAAGAATCCCAATAAAAATGCTAATACCGCTGCTCAAATTTATGTTGTTGTGGATAACCATCAAGCATATCAACATGCTTCACTAATAGAGCTTAAAGGTGCACTTATTGATGAGCCTATTTCTATTATAGTAGATTTAGGAGCCATAGGTAGTTTTGTATCTCCTAATGTTATACAAAGATATAAAATTGATACTAAAATTCTAAGCTGAGAAGAGATGGAGGTTGAATTTGGGTCAAGTAAGACACAAAATATTAAATTCTACCTACGGGGAGCTGAAATCAACCTGGGAAATATAAAAACCAAGGTAAATCTATGGGTTACACAATTGGGATCCTATGAATTAATCCTAGGAATGGATTGGTTCTAGGGACACCAAGCTAAGTTGTATTGTTATAATAAGAAGATTGAATGTCTGGATGACCAAGGAAAACTAGTGGTTCTCCAAGGAATTCAAAGACCACGAGTGTTGAGAATGAACTCAACTATGCAAGTTAAGAGGACAACGAAAAAAGGGAGAAAAATTGTCTTGTGAAGGTAGAGGAGGGAAGAAAGGATCCAACTCAAAATATTGAAGATCACCCTATTCTTCTAGAATACCAGGATGTATTTCTCAAAGAGTTTCCAGGATTACCTCCTAAGCGACAGATGGATTTCACTATAGACCTAGTTCCAGGAGTTGATCCTATTTCAAAAGCCCCCTATATAATAAACACTACTAAATTACAAGAGCTTAAGATGAAATTGAAAAATCTAATGGAGAAAGGATTGATTTGGCCTAGTGTGTCCCCTTGGGGAGCCCCAATGCTATTGATTAAGAAGAAGGACAAAACTTTGAGGTTGTGCATAGATTACCAGATGTTGAACAAGGTGACCATTCGAAACATGCATCCCCTACCTAGAATTGATGACTTGTTTGATCAAATGAATAGAGAACTATAGTCTCCAAAATATACTTAAGGTCAAGTTGTCACCAATTGAGGATTAGGGAGGAGGATATTCCAAAGACAACCTTCTAAACTAGGTATGGCCACTATGAGTTCTTGGTTATTCCATTTGGTCTAACAAATTCCCCATTCACTTTCATGAGTCTTATGAACCATTTTTCCATGAGTACCTCAATAAATTTGTGTTAGTGTTTTTGGATGACATTCTAATCTACTCCAAAAATCTACAAGAGCATGAGGAGAATTTGAGAATTGTTTTGAAAAGATTGAGAGACCATAAATTATATGGGAAATTTTCCAATTTCTCTTTCTTCCAACCAAAGGAATATTATCTTGGGCATATTATATCCACCCAGGGAATTGCAGTGGATCCAACCAAGATACAAGAAATTGTAGATTGGCTCATTCCTAAGAATGTGGTTGAAGTAAGAATCTTTATAGGATTGGCTAGTTATTATCAAAGATTTATAGAGAACTTCTATAAGGTTGCCAACCCCATAACCTTTCTTCAATGAAAGGGAAAAAAGTTTGAATGGACGGATAAATCCAATGTTGTCTTCCAACAATTGAAGGAATCTCTCACCTCAACACCCATATTACAAGTTCCTGACCTAGAAAAGGAATTCATATTTTGGACATATGCTTCCCTCGATGGGTTGGGAGGATTTCTAATGAAAAATGTATGTGTGATTGCATTTAAGACCAGTAAAGTGAAAGATCATGAACTTAATTATCCTACCCATGACCTAGAGCTAGCTTCTATCATTCATGCCTTAAAGGTGTGGAAGAATTACTTGGTAGGGAGACCATTCAAGTTGAAAACTGATCATAAGGGGCTTTAATATTTGTTTACTCAACCTGATTTGAATGCACAACAGAGAACATGGTTGAAATTCTTAAGAAACTATGAAATAGATATTTCTTATGTTAAAGGAAAATAAAATTGGGTTGTTGATGCCTTAAGTTGAAGGGCTAAATTGATAGCAATTACTAAGTTAAGGGTTGAATTTCTAGAAATGATCAAGAAAATGTAGGTTCAAGACCTTTTTGTTAGCGAATAATTTTGGAAATGCAACAAGGGATTTAACCAAATGAGTACCAATTGGGGAATGATGGTATCCTTCATTATTTTCACCTAATTTACATACTTGAAGCATGAGATTTAAGATTGAAAATTCTTGCAGAAGGTCATAATGTGCCCTATCAAGTAAGTCCTGGTGTGACTAAAATGTATGCAAACCTGAAAATTCATTACTTTTGGCTTAGCATGAAGAAGGAAATAGCTATATATGTGGCGAAATATCTTTAATGTCAATTTATTAAAGGATAATATTGTCATCCTATAGGAACTCTCTATTCTCATGACTTTCCTTCTCACAAGTGGTCAATAATTTCCATGGATTTTTCCATAGGTTTTCCAAAAGCTCATAACCAACATGATAGTATTTTAGTGGCAGTTGATAAATTAACCAAGGTACCATATTTTATACTAGGAAATATGAAGAATGATGCCCAAACTTTGGCTAAAACATTCATAAAGGAAGTTGTTAGAATGCATGAGATGCCAGAAGTGATTATTTCTGATCAGGATAAGTTGTTTACTTCTAGGTTTTGGACCTCTCTCATAACCACCTTGGGTACTAAATTCAATTTTAGCATGACTTACTGTTACCCAAATTTTCCTCATCTGGTAAGTTTTGGCTACAAGTGGAGTAAATGAGGCTCCCACAAGGGTAGAGCCCATTCTGTGAAAATCTTTAAATTTTTTGGTCTTGGTTGTGTCCTCTACTATGTTTTCAGTTCTCTAGTCTGCCTTATTCATGCAAAATATTCTAAGTATGAAAACCCTATGTATTGCATGGAAACCCTAGCTGTCTATGACCTTTTCTAATTTGTCATTACCTTTTGGAGTCACTCAAGTTTCCCTTTTCCATGTGTGTATTTGTATCCCTTTAAGTCTCCAAGTCGGGGAAAGGGAAACATCATATTCCATTTTATCTGGCGACCCTGAGACTTCCTTTAGTCTCATAGTCTCGTAATGAGAAAGCATATTCCATTTTGATCATGAGATTACATGACTGTCATTGGATCAAATGTTGATCGGAGGGCAATCGGGTAATCTCTTGATATAACCCAAAGCTAGAAGATGGTATGGACACCTCACGACTTAAGTGTTTTCTAACACACAGATATAACCTAAGTTTGAGCTGGGTAAGGTTAAGTTCTTTCAGTCAAGAAGTCTCGCGATAAACTCCAAGGTCAACAAATCTTCATGAGACCTTGTGTTTGCTCAGTCGGGTTATCGCCATATATGAACCATGATCAGTGGAGAGTCATCTCAAGGTTAAAATTATGCAATGACAGTGTGACACATGGTAGTAGGTGGACCCAGGTTCTATGCATTAACTCAGGTGATCTCATAACCACGACAGAATATTTCAAATCATTCAGAGATTACGAGATTGACTTTAGTCACTTGGTCTCATAAAGAAGGGGAATATTTTGAAATCATTTAGAGACTTCCTGATAGTCTTTGATTTTGATCAGATCTTGTGATAGTCGCTAAGTCTATAAATAGATGCAGAATTAACGAAAAGGTAAGGAGACTATGAGACTACCTTGTCGTCAAGTCTCAAAAAGGAACCAAAGTTAAAGGGAAAAGTCTAGAGACTCCAAGACATAATGGAGATGGTAGCTCAGAGTTAAATCTGGGTTAAGGCAATGAATATAAGATGAAGATCAACAGCTATGTTTTAAATAAGAGATAAGGTATTTTTAGAGCCGTTGATACAGATATCCACACCTTCTTTGGCCATTAAGGGTTTAAATATTCAAAAATATGAATATGTGATTCTTAGAATTCATGGTGGTGACGCAATTTCTCAAGTTGCAGACAGAGAGATGGGTCAAGCCGACTTCTCAGAGCTACATTTATGGTGATAGGAAAGATATTCAAAGCTATATCAGATCGAATAGGATATTTTTGTGACATTGATGAGCAGAATTGACAGTATTAGGGTTTTTTATTATTCTATTGCAAATGTATTGTTACCCTAATTCCTGAATCAGATTGACTCCTAAGCCTGCGTGCTAGAGGAGTAGTGTATATAAGTTAGTTTTAGAGCTTTTTAGCTTATCAATTTTTTAGCTTATGTAAGATTTTTGTGGCATCTTCTTTGCCCCTAGGTTTTCATATGTTGTAATCTCTCATTGATTTTTAGATATTGCAAAGGCTTTTTGTGACATTTTCTCTGTCCCTGGGCTTTCTTGTCTGAATTTCTCTTACTAAATTAGAGCATATTGAATGATTTTTTAAACAAATACTAGAGTTCCAGAGCCCTCTTTCTTTCTTCAATTTTGTGTACTGCTGTGGGTGATCTGATTTAGGTGAATTTGTGGATATTCTTCAGTCCCCTATCATTTTTTTTCAATCTTGTGCCTAGTAGCAAAAGTGGATGTTCGTTTGTAGGTCATAGTCTATGTCTACTCATAGTGAATATGCTATTGATTGTGAAATTACTTCTTTCCCTGAATAGCCTCTGTTTATCTTAGACCTCTCTATGAAATACTTGTGCAAGCCTACCTAGAAAGTTGTGTTCTATTAGATCCAAGATTTCATGCTGAGATTAGTTAATGTGTTATGATTCATGTTACCTTTGGTGTATCACCTAGTAGGATAGTTTTCTTATCATTCATTTCCCTTTTAGCATTCCTTCTATCCCTTTTCCTATCTAGTTTACTTTCATGCATGAAGAGAAAATTAAGGTGATAATCTAAGAGGAACAAGCCTAGAACCTAGAGGTCTCATTTCAGTTAGCAAAGGTCCCACAACCTGGAAATGATTCCCATGTTATACTAGATTATCAAGACTATGAGACCTTGACCTAGGGTGCAAAATTTAGTGTATAACAATTCTGGCACGCCCGGTGGGACCATAAAGTAAGTTTATTTTCAATATATGCTATATCTGATATACTGATTACATAGTACAAACCTGGAAGAGGTTTCATTCTGAAAGTATATCTGGTGATTCCATTGACGAAGAACAGAAGATCCAGTCCTGTTCAAAGTATATGAGAAAGATCGAGACAAGAAGCTCAAAATCTTCTGAGTTCTTGCAGCTACCCTTAAAGAGAAAATATCAAGGGAGATTGTCTCAAAGAACATTACCTACAAGGAGGGCATAGTCTACACCACCTGATACAAGATCTCTACCTATCCATTCAAGAAGGAGAGGAAGATCCTTAACTAGAGAGCTACAAGAAGATTCAGCTCGACCCCTCAATACCACTCACACAGTTGTTCCTCAGCAAATCTCAGCTCCTGAAATGGCTAGATAGTTTGCCTTTGCACCCTTCAATCAAGGAAGTCTGATAAAATTTTCTCAACATCATGATGTGCCCTTAGTAGCACTAAAGAGTCTACCTGATTTCACAGGTGAAGGATAGACAACATCTTTTGAAAACATAAGAGATGTGACTACTATCTATAGTATACATAATATCATAGAAGAAGATGTGGCTACCAAGCTTTTAGTAGCCTCTTTCAAAGGTAAGGCTTTAGAATGGTTTATAAATCTAGCTGTTGGTTCTATTAATTCATGGGATGGATTAGGAGATTCATTAAGTAAATACTTTGAGGATAAATAAGATAATTTATCTTTGGTTGAGTAACTAACAACCATAAGGAGAGATCCTCAAGAACAAATGATAGATTTCAATAATAGATTCCTCAAGACATGGAATAGAATCTTAGTCTCAGTAAGGCCATCAGCTGACCATTCTTTCCTATACTTATTGGAAATTTTGAACAATCAAATCTCTGTCATGATCCAATCCATAGGAGGTACCTCTTTACCTCAGGCTTTTGACATAGCTGTCAAGGCTGAAAATTGTTTGATCCAGGCAGGCATGATAGCCAGAAGGCCACCCATGCCTATCTTTCCTAATCTTCAGCCCACTACACCTCTGCAAATACCTACTTTTACCCCTATACCCACCATAGTAGCACCTCAGGCTAGTACTAACAGTGAAGAGTTAAAGGCAGGTTTCTCTCAAGAACTGCAAGAATTTAGAAATAATCAACAAAGTAGTCAGCAAGAAATGACAAATCTGTTGCAGACTCTGACCAAAGAGTTAACTGATTTGAAAAGATAAAATCAAGGTCCTAATCAGTAGTATCAAAATCAAGGATAATATTACCAGCGGAAAAGGCAAAATTTTAGTCAAAGGTAGTTCCAACCTTATAATCCAACACCTCTTAACTCTACAAATCCAGTCAGGGATGTGGTACCAAGTCAAAATAATCTTGCTGCAAAGATGGAATGGTGTTATCCTTGTAATCATTCCCATAACCAGACAACATTCTTAAATGGAAGGGTACACCAAGCACTCATGGTGCAGAATGCCTCATGCACAATCAGAGGCCTCTTCTAGTGGGTCAATGCCCCAATAGGATATACATGCCGATGAGATTTCTCTCTTTAATTGGGAAGAACAAGATTTTAATGGGGTGAATGATGAGTCTCCAATTTTTTCCAACACTAGATCTAAGAGAAGAGCTCAAGACATGGAGAAAATGGGAGATGGAGCTAAGGCTTTGACATATGCAAAATCTTCACAACCATTTACTCCTATCATACTGAAGAAGGTCCCCATCATTCCAATCAAGGAAAATAAACCTTCCAAGGAGGTTGATCCTATCATAGTGAAGACACACCAAAGAGTGCACACAATAGTACCCTTCAACATTGTGGACAACATGAAGAAGGTAAATGTCACTATGTCCATGTGGAACTCTTTGGCTATTCTGGGACAACCTGAAATATTGAAGAAAGCAATGACTAAAGAGATGATTCCTCAATAGTCTACAAAAGAGGTTGCTAAGCCAGTGTTGGTAAACACTGATCAAGAGAAGGAAGCTCCAAGAAGTAACTCCAAAGAAAACACCATTCAAGGTAGGAACTTAAAACCACCCACCTTTTATGTATCATTAATCATTGGAAAATCTTTAGTGCATAATTTTTTGGTGGATAGTGGGGCTACTAGCTCTGTCATGCCCAAAAAAGTAGCTGACCAATTGGGACTTAAATATGAACCTTTTCAAAAGAAGGTGACCCAACTTGATGGTTCTTCAGTAAACATAATAGGTGTAGCTAAGGAAACCAGCTTGATTCTACATGCAAGCCCCAATTTCTCTATCTTACTTGACATATACATCATAGACCTCCCTGCCTTATTTGCCATATGCTTGTCAAGGGAATTCACAGCTAAGATAGGAGGCTATCTTTCTTCTGACTGGTCTCATATCCTTTTCCATACAAGATATGGAACTAAGGTCATCATCAAGTCTAAATCATTGGCAGAACACCATATAGAGCCCTATGTGTCCAATGTAATCAATACAAGCTACCTTGCACTTGACAATAATGATTTTCCAATAATCAGAGAAATGAACACTAAAATAGAAGGTATCCCATATATCTATCTAGATGAATCAGAATCAGAAAGAGCTTCTAAGGCCCAAACCAATGTTATTTGGGATACTGGTTTTGGGAACTATTTGATACAAGAAAATAGATTCATAGAGACAAATCTTTTCAAGGAAGACACCAAGTTAGAAGATCAGATCAACAAAGTTTGGCAACTATACTTTGATGGTGCTAGAAGAAGACATGGTGCTGGTGGTGGTGCTATGCTAATCTCCCCAGAGGGGGAAAAATATTAGACATCCTTCAGGTTTAGCTTCTCTTGCACTAGCAACACTACTGAATATGAGAGCCTAGTGAATGGTTTGGAATGAGCTAGAAAGAGAGGTATCAGAGCCCTAAAATTTTATGGTGATAGTGAGCTGGTTGTCATCCAAGTAAGAGGGATAAGTGAAACTAAAAGTGATACAATGAGAGCATACAAGCATCGAGTTTGGGATGCAATTGAATATTTCCATGCTTTCAATATTTTTTCAATCCCTAGGAAATTAAATCAGAATGCAGATAGATTAGCTGTTGTTGGATCTCATTATGAAATTCCCAATAGAATTTCAAGGGAAAAAGACCAGTAGCATATCAAAATAATTGTTAGACCTTCTATTCCTGATAATACTGTCAATTGGAAAGTGTTTGAAAATGATGAGAAAATTCTACAGTTCCTATTTGAAGAGGATGTCTTCTCAGAACATAACCAAGGTAGACTAATGCAAAACTATGGTGACCAAGTGGTGCAACTCAGATCAAATAAAATGCCCAAAGGTCTTGTCACCCTAGAATCCATCTTCAACAGAGATGACCAAGGACAGAAGAGTAAATCTAGCCTAGTAGTCCAATGGGAACATTGTGTTGAACTAGAGTTGGAGCCAGGTAAAAGTCTACAATTTAGGAAGGTAAATACTGATTCAGAAAGGTAGGTCTATACCCACTTATTTCAAGAGTTTAGTGATATATTTACATGAAAATATGAAGATCTCAAGGGGTTTAATCCAGCCCTTGCTTAGCATGCCATTGAATTGGAGCCAGACGCCAAACCAGTCAGACAGAAGCAAAGGCCTATCAACCCCAAGCTTGAACCACTTATGCACAAAGAAGTGATAAAACTGATTGAAAGTGGAATTATTTACCCCATCAAGAACACTAGTTGGTTTTCCAACCTTGTTCCTGTTAGGAATAAGAATGGGGAACTCAGGCTATGTGTTGACTTTAGAGACCTTAATAAAGCATCGATGAAGGATCACCATCCTCTACCATCTATGGAGAAAATTTTGTAATGTGTCTCTGGATCTGAGAGATTTTCATTACTGGATGGCTATTTAGGCTACAATCATATCCTAGTTAATGAAGAAGATCAATATAAGACTATGTTTACAACCAAGTGGGGAGCTATGGCTTATCAAAAAATGCCCTTTGGTTTGTCCAATGCAGGTGCTACTTTTCAAAAGGCAATGGATATGGCTTTTAAAAGCCTCATGTACAAATTTGTACTGGTCTACTTAGATGACATAACTATTTACTCTAAGCATTCAGTAGATCATATCAAATATCTGAGGAAGATATTTGAAAGATGTAGAGATTTTGGGATATCTCTTAATCCCAAGAAGTGTTTGTTTGTATTTCAAGAAGGGAAACTATTAGGATATATAGTATCCAAGAAAGGAATTATAGTAGACCTTGAGAGGATTGCAGCTATCTTAGAGCTCCCACTCCCACATCAGAATAAAAGTCTTCAATCTTTCATAGGAAGGATTAACTTTGTCAGGCTGCCTAATATTGTATATTTACTAAAGCCTTTGATAGCTATGTTAAAGAAGAGTTTAGTCTTCAACTGAAGTAAAGAAGGGAAAGATAATTTCCAAGCTATCAAAGAGGCTTTGGCAGAAGCTCCTGCTGTGCTAAACCCAAATTTTAGTAAGGATTTCATCCTTTATACTTATGGAGATTATGATGCCATATCTGCAATGTTGACCCAAGAAAATTCTGAAGGATTGGAACAACCTATTTCTTTCTTTAGCAAAGGTTTGGAAGAATATGAACAAAGGTATTCCATTGTAGAAAAACATGTGCTTACTGTGATCAAAAGCCTAAAAAATTTTAGACATCTATTAACCCATAGCAAAGTGCAACTAAGGGTCACTCATCCAAGTGTCTAAGAGTTCTTTCTTTCTAGGGACCTGAATAAAAAAAAAGAGCTGGTTGGATTACCAAAATCACGGAATATGACATTGATGTCCAAATCACTAAACTAGTCAGAGGGAGGGGATTATGTGAGCAACTAACATAGGATGATACCTTAAGAGAACAACAACAAGAGAATCTATCTCTAGCTATGCATTCGACAGAAGATCATGCCAAGGCAGCATGTTGGTTGTCTAACATGGTTCATTACTTAAGAATAGGAGAATGTCCTATAGATCTCGATTCAGCAAAAAGAAGGTACTATAGATTACAATCTGTTCCCTTTGTGATGATAGATAAAATTCTTTTTAGAAAGGATCACAATGGTGTCCTTTTGAGATGTATTGATTCAGAAAAGGTAGCAGATGTCCTATTTGAATTTCATGATGGACCTTCTAGAGGTCATTTCTCTCCTAGGACTACTGCTTTTAAAATTATGAGGGTTGGATACTATTGGTCATCTATCTTCAAGGATAGTCATGATTATGTGAGAAAATGCATCAAATGTGCCATGTTTGCAGGAAAAGAAAGGCTTGTAGCCTTGCCCCTTTAGCCCATTAGAATAGAGAAACCTTTTATGAAATGGGGCATATATTTCATTGGCATGATTAATCCTTCATCTAGTGCAGGCCATAAGTGGATAATTACTACAACAGATTATTTCACTAGGTGGATAGAGGTAGTTGCATTGAAAGAATCAAATGAGAGTGTTGTCCTCAACTTTTATGATGACATTATTCACAAATTTGGCACTTTAGACTCCATCATATTAGATAATACATTAGCCTTCATAGGCCTCAAAGTCTTAGAGTGGGCAATCATACATGGTGTTTACTTGAACACAAGTTCAAACTACTACCCTCAGGGGAATGGTTTGACAAAATCAACCAATAAGAACTTGATTAGGATAATCAAGAAGACATTACAAGATAACCAAAGAGATTGGCACACCAAATTCAAATCTACCTTATGGTTAGATAGGATTACCCCAAAGAAGATCATTGGGAATTCTCTATACATATTGGTATATGGAAAATAAGCTAAGTTGTCCATTTCAACTAAATTGCCAGCTTTGGACTTAGCTACTCAATATGTCTTGTTAGAAGAAGGAGATCCTCTATAGATTAGGCATGTTCAAATTATGGAGTTAGAGGAACTCAGAGATGAATCCATGAAAGATACAAAATTCTATCAGATGCAAACAAAGAAAAGTTTTGATTAAAGAGCCAGGGCCAAAAATTTCAAAGTTGGGGATGTAGTCCTCAAATGGGATGAATTCAAGACCAAGCCTGGTAGACATACTAAATTTGATTCCTTCTGGGGAGGTCCATTCACCATCATAGAATGCAAGGAGCATAATGCATTTCAATTATCAACTCTTGGAGGAACCCCCTTGCCCATTTATGTTAATGGATTCCATTTGAAGCCTTGTTTCAGGGTTTGTCCTTCCTTGTAAATATTTGTGAATAAGTTTCCCTATTTTCTATCCTTACTTTCTAGGTTAGTTTTTCCTACTTTCAAGAAGTGCCTATGCACAGTTGTTCCTCTTCCTAGTTTCAATCCTATTCCTATTCCAATTTTTTTGCTGATGATGACTCATATGCCCAATGGATGTCAAAGGCTACTGGTTCTCAATGTCTAGCTGGCAGACATCCCACAGAAATCACCAAGAATGTTACCCAAATTTTCCTCATCTGGTAAATTTTGGCTATAGGTGGAGTAAATGAGGCTCCCACAAGGGTAGAGACCATCCTATGAAAATATTTAAATTTTTGGGTCTTGGTTATATCCTCTGCTATGTTTTCAGCTCTCTGGTCTGCCTTGTTCATGCGAAATATTCTAAGTATGAAAACCCTATGTATTGCATGGAAACCCTAGTTGTACGTGACCTTTTATAATTTGTCATTACCTTTTGGAGTCACTTAAGTTTCCCTTTTTCCATGTGTGTATTTGTATCCCTTTAAGTCTCCAAGTCACGGAAAGGGAAACAACATATTTTGTTTTATCTACCGACCCCGAGACTTCCTTTAGTCTCATAGTCTCATAATGAGAAAGCATATTCCATTTTGATCATGAGATTACATGAGAATCATTGGATCAAATGTTGATCAGAGGGCAATCGAGTAATCTCTTGATATAACCTAGAGTTAGAAGATGGTATGGAGACCTCGTGACTTAAATGTTTTCTAAGCCATAGATATAACCTGATTTTGAGGTGGGTAAGGTTAAGTTCTTTCAGTCAGGAAGTCTCGCGATAAACTCCAAGGTCAACAAATCTTCATGAGACTTTGTGTTTTCTTAGTCGGGTTATCACCATATATGAACCATGGTTAGTGGAGGGTCATCTCAGAGTTAAAATTATACAATGACAGTATGACACATGGCAGTAGGTAGACCCGGGTTCTATGTATTCAGTCGGGTGATCTTGTAACCAGGGCAAAATATTCCAAATCATTCGGCGATTATGAGATTTCCTTCAGCCGCTTGGTCTCATAAAGAAGGGGAATATTCCAAAATCATTTAGAGACTTCCTGACAGCCGTTGATTCTGATCAGATCTTGTGATAGTTGCTAAGTCTCCGAACAGATGTAGAGTTAATGAAAAGGTAAGGAGACTATGAGACTGCCTTGTCGCCAAGTCTCAGAAAGGAACCAAAGTTAAAGGGAAAAGTCTGGCGACTCTGAGACATAATGGAGATGGTAGCTCAGAGTTAAAGCTTGGTTAAGGCAATGAATATAAGATGAAGATTGATGACTATGTTTTAAACAAGAGATAAGGTATTTTTAGAGTCGTTGATATAGATATCTGCACCTTCTTTAACCATTAAAGGTTTAAATAATCAAAAATATGAATATCTGATTCTCAGAGTTCATGGTGGTGACACGATTTATCAAGTTGCAGATAGAGAGATGGATCAAGCCAACTTCTCAGATCTGCATTTATGGTGATAGGAAAGATATTCAAAGCTGTATCAGATCAAACAGGATATTTTTGTGACATTGATGAGCAAAATTGACAGTATTAGGGTTTTTTATTATTCTATTGCAAATGTATTGTAACCCTAATTCCTGAATCAGATTGACTCTTGAGCCTGCATGCTAGAGGAGTAGTGTATATAAGTTTGTTTCAGAGCTTTTTAGCTTAGCATTTTTTCAGCTTATGTAAGATTTTTGTGGCATCTTCTCTACTCCTAGGTATTCATATGTTGTAATCTCTCATTGATTTTTAGATATTGCAAAGGCTTTTTGTGACATTTTCTCTGTCCCTGGGCTTTCTTGTCTGAATTTATCTTACTGAATTAGAACATATTGAATGATTTTTCAGAGAAATATTAGAGTTCTAGAGCCCTCTTTCTTTCTGCAATTTCATGTACTATTGTGGGTGATCTGATTTAGATGAGTTTTGTTGGAAACACTGAGAGGGGGGGGTGAATCAGTATTTAGCTAATTATTCAAATTCAGCAACTTATACATAAATCAAATATACATCCAATGAAGCTTAACACAAGAACACATAACACTTGATATGATTATAGGGAAACCTTGATTAGAGGAAAACCCCGGTGGCAATTAGTACCCACAAATATTGTACTAGTATAATGAACCTATTAAAGTTCCTTTGCCCTGTTAGAAGCAGTCTTTACAATGCGAGTACAATGACCTGGTTAAGGGTTTGACCTTGTTAGGATTCTTTTACAAAAAAACCTATTAGGGGTGAGGACTCACTGTCCAAGAGCTCACTCCTCAAATAGAAAGAAGGCTACAACCTCCTGAGAATAGATATACACTATATCCAAAGATGAACTGATGTATGTGACACAGATATCTGATCAGTTCCAGTTATGCACTTATGCTCTTAACTTCTTTAAGGGCTCTATCTCATATTGATATCTTCATATTTATCTTCTATACATCTTCTCTGACTTATTCGATGACACTTCAAATGTATCTTTGCATTACATATATATATCTTTATGCCTGAATAGATGCGACTATAAACAAGACCTTAGTCGGCCCAAAAACATAATACATAATGCATCCAAAAATATTGGCTTAAGTGTGTTTACAAAAATGTTTAATACATCATTAAAAACTTATTACAATAGGTGCTTAGCCTTTACATAACAAAACATTACACGCTAATCAAAACAATGAAGTCGGCTTCATACTCTGTATTATGGACTACTGATGTACTTTTTCATTTTGTAACTTGTCTATACTTCCATTCCATACCATGTGTGTATAGGGTAAGCATAATAACATACCGTAGAGCCTAATTTTGAATGTGCATATCCTGATGGGGTCATACGCACGTGCACTGATGCCCTGATCTCCTGCAAGTCACTGTTTTGTTCTGTCTTATGCACTTAGTCAATTTCCACTTCATAGTTTACTATCAAAAATTCATATGACTTTGTTGTCATAATGAAAACACAAAATAAGCCATATACTCCCCTAGGAGTCAACTTTCTAACAAACTCCCCCTTTGTCATTAATGGCAACAAAGGAATGTGGCCAAGTTACTCAAAATTGACTAACACAAAAACTATATATCATTATACTTTATAATATATACTACTCCGCATATATACACATATTCCTTGTATATTACTCCCCCTTTGACATTAATGACAAAGGTGTCAAATTTGTAATTCTCTAGATACTTACTACATATACGTATCTGGATATACAACCTAAAGATTCTTTATCTCTTGTTGCCAGAATGCCTTCATTGCGTCGACTGTCTGGAGATGGGCGCATGGAGCATAAGTGAGCTTCTCCATTTTTATCAGGTCCATGCAGGGACCTTGATCATATGTGACAATAGTGGCATCAATCTATTTGATGTTCTCATCCAGAACTACTAAGGATGGCACAAGTGCATTTCTCAACTGAGTCTGCCAGGTCCTTATCTTATTGATCTCCATTTTGGCTTTTTCTATCTTGTCAAGCTGACCTTGATAGATATTGTTTTAGATGTTCATGTCCTATGTGGATGTCTCGACTGATTTCCTAATACTATCAACCAAGATATCTGCCTCCTCTATCTTCTTGATATGTTTAGAGGTCAATTTCACCCTGTCCATGTAGTTGGCTATTACATTGTTGCCTTTAGCTGCTAATTACTTTTAACATAGACTTACCAATATTTAATGAGTTTAGGTCTAAGGTAAATTTCTTTACTAGTTCATTCAACCTTTCCTTTTTGTACTCATCTTCTGCAATTCTAGTAGCTGAGTCTACTAAGCTTGTAAAATGTGCTTTGAAGCTCGTTAGTATACTGTCTACATCATCAACTGACTAAATTTTTGCTACTTTCTTGTCCGTATGTACAAGGTCATTCAGAGTGTTTACTGATTCCAAGAAGAGAGGATTCCTCATTATCTATTTCTCTTTGGCCTTTTACATGGCTAGGATACTAATCTTGATCATGTCTTCTTCTCCCCAAGCATCCAGATTTGCTAAGTCAAGAGTTAAACTTGACAACAATGAGGTGGATGGTTGAATGGATGGTGTGAATATGGTATTCTAACTAGTATCCATGCATTCAATTTTAACTGGGATCTCCATGACTAGTGTCTCATTTTTTTTATTATCTTCCTCTTCGTTCAAGTCAATTGAATCTATAGAGGGAACTTTATCTTGTTGCAAGGATGTATCATCTGTGCATGCCTCCTATGTCTCTTCTGAGTTTACAAATGCTTTTTCAACTTTATCCATATCATTATCAGAAGCGGTCATAGATATCTTGATATCATCAATCACTATAGTATCCCCTGAATATTTTTTTGTATTAGAGGTTATTGAGACTGAGGGCGCTGAAACCTGTGGACCTGTCTTAGGTGCATTCTGAATTACTAGTTCTGCAACTTGTTTAGGAGGAACTAGATTTTCCTTAGCTATAGACACCATTGATGGATACATATGTCTATCCAAAAATACCCTCGCAAATGTCTTATGAGTCTCTTCTCTGACCAAATCATACTCCTTGTTCATGATATGAATAATTCTTGTTTTGGTTCTTAGGTGTGGCTTTACTAAATCCAACAAAATGACTTTCTCATCATGCGAGCACACCGGGATAAGACTATCCAATATTTCTTCTCTTATCCTCTTATCCTCTTCAATTTCTTTCCTCTTCAACATATCAAGTATGTTCCATACCTTGTCTGGTATGACAGTCTTAAGTTCCAATACAGTCCTTTTGAACTTAATCATATGAGAGATAATCATAGAATGAATCTTTGATTTGTCTATCTCTTGATATTTGTCATATGTATTCTTGAGAGACTTTAGTCTTCCTTCATTGACAATTTTGTTCCTTAAGACATTAAGACTAGGTCTAAAACCTACCTCAGGAGGAGCTTGAGTGTTCTTTACCTTGCTCCTTATAGTTCTTGAGGATAGATGACTAGTGGGTGCTTCCTTCCTTCCTCTAGACTTCTTGCTAGGTACTGATGGTGGAGATGCATCCAGATCAATGGTGGTTGATGGTGCAAATGTATCTTCATTTGAATTCTTCTTCTTCTTCTTGGGAATATCATCAGTCTTTTCTATTTTTACTTCTATGGGAGTCTTCTCAAGTTCTTTGGCTATCTTATCTTCTCTAGCTTTGTCAAGATCTTCTTGTGTAACACCATGAACTTTTAGGATTTTTAAGGTAATCCTAGATGCCTTCCTTTTGTTCTCAGCATTGTATAAGACAAAATCAACTTAATTTGTCTTTTCTTTGTAAGTGCCCCATCTAGGTTCATTGGGTTCCTTGGGCGCAGATAAGAGGACTTTTGTATAACCTTCCAAGACATGTTCTTCAACTTCATAACCAAGAGGGTAAATCCATTTTTTCCTAGGCTCAACTGCCTCCATGCAAGTACAGTCACTCTCCACCATGAAGCATATGGTGTCTTTGTACTTCTCAACTATTTTCTCAGGTATCCTGAACCTCTTCTGCATTTTGATCCTAAATTTCTTGATTTCCATGTCCATAGAATCCTTCAAACTACTCTCTGATGTGGCTTTTAGTGAAATCTGTGATATAGTGGGTTTGCTTCTATCTAGGTAGAGATTTGCAACCTTTCCTACTATGTGGAAGTAGAGATATATGATCAGTGAACCAAACCTAAATATATTTCTCTTGTCCTGCTTGATAGCTCAGATGTTGTTGATCAATTGAGCGTGCAATATCTCACATAGGTTGTACTGAGTATTATTATTCACCATTTTTATTGCTGCTAAGACAGTGGCTATAGATACACTGTTTGGTCCACTTGCGTGCTGAAATTTATAACCTAGTATCATGGTAACTAGCTTAATGTCATCTTCCTTGATGGTATCAACTGTCATACTATGCCTATCACTCCTGGATAAGCATGCTTTCTCAACTTGTTTCTTGACATCTTTACTAGTTGGAAGAATTGGTCTAGTCTTGGGAAGTCCAGTCATCTCATGAGTTAGATCTACAGTGATCCAGACAGGAACCTCACCTGTCCAATATAGATCATCATGTATCCTGCTCAGTAATATCTTCACCCATTCTAGCTCATAAAACTTGTGCACATTGGAATACTCAAAGATAGGGTTATCAATGAGATGTGCATATTCATCCTTGAATGTATAATCTGGTTTCATCATAGAACCCATGAGAGATGCAATGTTGCTGTCTCCAACTATTTCCTTCTTGCAATAAACATATGCACAAATGTCTTCTACATGTATGACTCCTAGCGGAGTCCTAGAGAATTATCCTTTGACATCATCCAGTATGGATTTGAATGGATGCTTCTTAAAAACAAATCTCTTCCTCTCAGCAATGTCAAATATAACAAGAGTTGCCATACTTACTTGTAACTAGGTTAAATAGGGTTTCACAATGATTCTGAAATGACATGACTGCTAGGGTTCTATTCCAAGCATAATCCATTCACAAACCAACTAATCCTTCAAGCTATAGTGCTTTAATGCTCAATGCCTATCTGATATTTGAATGCCTCAATCTCAAATGCACAATGAGGTTTTAAGATCTTTTGCCAAGTTATATAAAGATCAACTGCATTTAATTCTCATTGTTGTAAAGTGGTTTTCATAGAGAATTTCAAACTTTGTTCTGAAAAAAGTAAGGGCAATGCGTGAATTCATACAACCTTAATCCATGATAACTTGCATGAATCCATAGGTGCATACTCAGAAGTGAGTATACCAGCCATGTAGGGGTTTAGAGCTAGAATAGCTCCACCTAAGACCATGAGGGTCGATTATTTAGAAGTAGAAGGTGCATCCACTGAGGATGCATTTGCTACCTTGTTCTCTTTATTATCTTTCTTTACTTCAACCCATATTTTATCTAAATTAGATTTGGCTTCCACAAACTTGACTTCTCTTGATTCTTCAAACAAAGCCTTCTTGGGATTCTCTTGTCCTTTTGTTCTTGATCTACAAAACCTTGAGATATGTCTAGCTTTTCCACATGAGTGGCAGATGATAGGAGGTCTTTTGTTGTTATTAATCATGCTGCATTGCTTGGTTGTGTGTCCATTGTAGTTACATATCTGACATGTAATGTTCTACAAGTTTCTTTGAGGTTGATTTCTCTGATTGAATTGAGTTTGATTCTTTTGGTTTAGTTGTGGCTGATTTCTTTGATTTGTTCTACAGTGAATAGCCCTGTGACCAAACTTATTATAGGATTAACAATAACCATTAAAGGGTCTTACACTCTTACAATCTCTTGCCAAGTGTCCATGCTTGTTACAGGCATAGAAAGTACAGTTGACTGCCTTTTGCTTATCTTTTGGTGATTCAGATTTGATCTCTTCATGATTTTCAATTTTCTTTTCTTCTGAAGATTCTGTTAGAGCTTTCTTTCTTTCTTGTAATGAGTTGATCTCAATTTGAGCTAAACTGTATCCCATACGAGTGGTGTCACCTTTTAGCTTTTGTGCATAGAGCTGTGATTGAATCAGATTAGAGCTTTTGTGTAATTTATCAATCTTATCTTTTGCTCCTGATAGTTCAGATTCAATTTTGTTCTTGATATTTTCCAAATCCAAGATTCTCATATTGGCTTGCATGAGTTCTTCATCCAACTGTTTGTTTTCTTTGTTCTTCTCTTCAATAGTTGTTAAGCTATCAGTTAACTGAGCATTCAATTCTTCTATCTTATCTTTCAAAGACATATTCTCTTCATTCAGTTTCAAATCATTGGTGGAGCACTCTTTTAGTTCTTTCCTTAGTTTCTTGATAAGCATTTGTGAGCCATCAAATTTTAGTTTAAGTTCTTCATTTTCTTTCTCAAATCTATCTAGATCTTCAAGGGATGCTTCAAGATTCTTTTTTAGATGTTTGAATTCTGCTGAATCCATGATCTCCTCAAGTGGTTAAACTTTTCTCTCTAAGGACCAGGCTCTGATACCAATTGTTGGAAACACTAAGAGGGGGGTGAATCCGTGTTTAGCTAATTACTCAAATTCAGCAACTTATACATAAATCAAATATACATCTAATGAAGCTTAACACAAGAACACATAACACTTGATATTATTATGGGTAAACGTTGATTAGAGGAAAACCCCGGTGGGAATTAGTACCCACAAATATTGTACTAGTATAATGAACCTGTTAAAGTTCCTTTTCCCTGTTAGAAATAGTCTTTATAATGTGAGTACAATGACCTGGTTAAGGGTTTGACCCTGTTAGGAATCTTTTACAAAAAACCCTGTTAGGGGTGAGGTCTCACTGTCCAAGATCTCACTACTCAAAGAGAAAGAAGGCTACAACCTCCTGAGAATAGATATACACTATATCCAAAGATGAACTGTTGTATGTGACACAGATGTCTGATCAGTTCCAGTTATGTGCTTATGCTCTTAACTTCTTTAAGGGCTCTATCTCATACTGATATCTTCATACCACTTTGCTATACATCTTCTCTGACTTATTTGACGACACTTCAAATGTATCTTTGCATTATATATATATATATATATATATATATCTTTATGCCTAAATAGACGCGACTATAAACAAGACCTTAGTCTGCCCAAAAACATAATACACAATGTTTCCAAACAGATTGGCTTAAGCATGTTTACAACAATGTTTAATACATGATTACAAACTTATTACAATAGGCACTTAGCTTTTACATAACAAAAGATTACACGCTAATCAAAATAATGAAGTTGGCTTCATACTATGTATTCTGGACTGCTGATGTACTTTTTCTTTCTGTAACTTGTCTATACTTCCATTCAGTATCATGCGTGTATAGGGTAAACATAATAACATACCATAGAGCTTATGTCTAAATGCGCATATCCCGATGTGGTCATACACATGTGCGTTGATGCCCTGATCAACTGCAAGTCACTGTTCTATTCTGTCTTCTGCACTTAGTCAATTTCCACTTCATAGTTTACTGTCAAAACTTCATATGACTTTGTTGCCATAATGACAACACAAAATAAGCCATATACTCCTTGGGAGTCAAGTTTCCAAAATGTTTATGGATATTCTTCATCCCCCTGTCATTTTGTCTCATTCTTGTGCCTAGTAGTAGAAGTGGATGTTCGTTTGTAGGTCATAGTCTGTGTCTACTCATAGTGAATATGCTATTGTTTGTGAAATTAGTTCTTTCCCTGAATAGCCTCTGTTTATCTCAGACCTCTCTATGAAATACTTATGCAAACCTACCTAGAAAGTTGTGTTCTATTAGATCCAAGGTTTCATGCTAAGATTAGTTAATGTGTTATGATTCAAGTTACCTTCGGTGTATCACCTAGTAGGATAGTTTTCTTATCAGTCATTTCCCTTTCAGCATTCCTTCTATCCCTTATCCTATCCAGTTTACTTTCATGCATGAAGAGAAAATTAAGGTGATAATCTAAGAGGAACCAACTTGAACCTGGAAGTCTCATTTCAGTTAGAAAAGGTCCCACAACCTAGAAATGATTCCCATGTTATACTCGATTATCAAGACTATGAGAGCTTGACCTAGGGTGTGAAATTTAGTGTATAACACTTACCACACTAAGATAGATGGAAAAATAGGAAGAGTTAATCAAGTTATGGAAGATATGCTCTGAATGTATGTCATGGATCAACCCACTAAGTGGGAGGAGTATTTTCCTTTAGTCAAGTTTTCTTACAACAATTCATTCTATTCTTCCATCCATATGACACTGTTTGAAGTGTTGTATGGTGGAAAGTGGAGAACACCCATGGGATAGGATGGTTTAGAAAACTTTGTAACTATTGGGCTAGAGGTACTTCAAGAATATGATAATCAAGCGAAAATTATAAGGAAAATATTGAAGGAAGCTTCAAATCGTCAAAAGAGTTATGCAAATGTCAAAAGACCTCCAAGGGAATTCTCAGTGGGTGACAATGTGTTTCTTTGTGTTAGACCTCATAAGAGCTCAATAAAGTTTGGGAAGGCAACTCCATGTTTCATAGGACCTTTCAAGATACTTGAGAAGATTAGTCATGTGGCTTACCAATTGGCTCTTCTGCCATCTCTCTCTCTCTTGCATTAATAATGTATTCCATGTATCTTTACTTAATAAATATATTGCTTATCCTACACACATGATTGGTTGGTAGGCACTATTAGCATAACTGATGCAGTGATGCTAAGTGATCATTGATGGAGATTGGTACAAATTTGATAACAAGTGAACAATTTATTTGGTTACATCATTGATGTCAACTACTTGACTTAGTGTTTTCAATATGTTACCTGATATTGTGTAAGTGAAACATGAGTTGCAGTATTTTCTAAAGTTTCTATTCTTATGGAAGGTTATATCACATGGTGATGTTAACTTTGCCATCACGACTCTTGATATCATGAATTAAGCTAGTTGTGTTTGATTGCACTCAAACTGAGTAATTGCTAAAATAGTCAGTGATAGATAGTATGTGATTTGAATGTTATTTCAGATCAGTGAAGTATTGGATGGAGCGGTCAAAGAATATCATTGTAAATGACATCAAGATACTATATGTATGAGCATGAATCATTCTATTAATTGGTGCAACTAGTTTAATTGACTGGAATCGTTGTTAACAAAATGAACAGGTAAAAAAGACAAAGCTCTTGAATAGGCTATAAAGATTTGTAGATCAGTGATGGAATTTGATGTGGCAAGAGGATCGGTGATGGTTTTTGTAATGTAGAAAGTTAGTTCCATGTTTTGTGGGACTCACTTGACATCACATTGATCGAGGTATACGTTTGAGGAGGCTTCTTCAAGAAGATTCTTTTGGTTAAATGAGGTTTTTGAAATGGCTCAACTACCAAGGTAAAATCAATGAGCAAGCTAACACAGTGAGAGGAAAATGTTTTATGAGTTTCTAGATACATTGTATCTTACCTAAGATGATCTAGATTGTTCATATATCAGATCTAGGGTTTGTTGTAAGTTGATGGAAGTAATTCTATGTAGTAGAACAATTGAAGAAGAATAGAGAGAGAAGAGAGAGATGATTGCAAATTATAGAAGGATTTGGAGACAGAGAAAGTAAAGAAATCAAGTGCAATCGAGATGAGGAAGAGTATACAATATGATGATGTATTAAAGAGCTTAAAAGGATCTAATCATGTAGAGGTAGTGCAATTTTTACAGATAATTTTATATGTTTCTTTCTAATCATTATAACATTGAAATCCCCTCATAGGGTGGATCCTAACATATGTTTATTGTAAATCCTCTAACAAGGTTGCTCCTAATAGGGAAAATATCCTAACAAGTCTTAGGAAAATTCCTTAACCGGGTAACACCTAACAATGTTTTTCCAAACCTTTAACAGGGTAAGCTCCTAACAGGGTGTATTCCAGAAGAGTATAGATTTTGTGGGTATCATCTCACACCGTGGTTTTCCCCAGTTGGGTTTCCATGTGATAAATATGGTGTTTACATTGTGTGGTTGATTACTTGTGGATGTATGCATTGAAAGTTTACTTATATTAGTTGATGCTATATGTTTTGGTGCATAAATTTTAAAGTAGTTGAATTGGTGAATTTGTGTAGATTACTGATTTACCCCTCCCCTCTTAGTAATCAAACCTATATTAATAGGCACTATAGGTAGAAGAGGTTGTAGATATCTTCCTCAAACCGCTTGTAATCATAGACAGACACAACCTTTAGCTACACAACTGCACCATCCAACAAGTTAAGGTCCTTACTTGTTTAATTAAGCCAAGCCGACTTAATCCTAAGGCGGGAGTATGTTATATCCCCTAAAAACCTTGACAATTATCTTACATGATCCTATCCCCGGTGTAATTTGGACTAGGGGTGGAGTTCTTAAATTTTCTATATGGACATATGTATGTGTGTGTGTGTGTGTGTGAGTTTGTGTTCCAGTTGTGTATTATGATGCTAATCTCATGTATTTGTTATCTTATTTATGGGTATGTGCACCAAGTTGTTGACCAAAAAGGGGGGTATAAGTGGACACATTTTTTCTGAAATCGGGTAAACCTGAACTTGGAACATGCGTTTGAGGATCATACACTCAAAATAAGATGTGTAAAAAATAAAAATTGTATTACTCTCCATATAGTTTCTAAAACACTATTTTTAAAAAAAAACCAATAAGATTAAGAGGGTCAAACCTCGCGCGCACAAAAACATGTTCCTAATTTTTTTAGAAAAACATAACATAGTTGTTTCCGTTCACGGTACAAAAGATATAGTTATATTAAGTATTTTTTAAATCCCTTTGGTAGGATGATAGGTAAGAGTGAGATCTAGAAGTTGTATATTTTTTTGTAATTTTTTGATGAGTATTTTTTTTTTGTGATTTTTTGAAGTGATCACATCATGAAAATTTGGTACATGTTCGTGCGGTGGGCATAAGATGCATCAAAATAATCGAAAATGAAAACTTTTTTTTAATGGTGCATAGAATCAAGTGTAGAACAACAATATGTAATGTATTTGTAATTTGATTAAGTATATCAAAATTTATTAAAAAAATGGTAGACATATGTCTGTGAGGACAATTAAGATACTGGTAAAGAAAATTAAATTTTACTATGCTAATGTTGTCCAAAAATAGAAAAATTTATATGGTTAGAAAGCTAAGAAGACGTATGACATTATGGTGAAAATTATACAGCTACCTAGTTGACAAATTGCAAACCTGATGAAGATAAAGTCCAGAATTCATCTTACAAGATGAAAAAATGTCTAAAAGAACAAAAATGGAGGGAAAGTGAGCCTCCTAGCCTTTGGGTCATTTTCCAAAGCTCTTCCCAAGTCATAACCCGATCGGGTTTCTAAATTTCAAATAACCCAATCAGGTTCTGAAAAGAAAAAACTTCAAAACCCGATCGGGTTTTGAAGAAGTAAAACTTATGCATTTTATTCTCCATAACTCAATCGGGTTTTGAAGAAACTAAAATAGGCTTTGCTCTGGAAGCCATAACTTCCACATACAAAGTCCGATTGACTCCATTCAAAAAGTGTAGGAAATATCTTGAGACGTTCTAACACATGATTAACCTACAATCATCTTTAGGCATCAAAAAATTTTCTTCCATCCATTTCAATCAAGTAAGGTATAAAATAGGTATGCATTATTGCCCACACATGCAACGTATAGGAAAATCAATATGCTCTCTCTCTCTCTCTCTCTCTCTCTCTCTCTCTCTCCCTAGAGAGAGAGAGAGAGAGAGCGTACTGATTTTCCTATACGTTGCATGTATGGGCAATAATGAGTACCTATTTATACCTTACTTGATTCAAATGGATGGCATAAAAAATTTTAATGAATAAAGATGATTGTAGGTTAATCATGTGTTAGATCATCTCAAGATCTTTCCTACACTTTTTGAACGGAGTCAATCGGACTCCGTATGTGGAAGTTATAGCTTCCAGAGCAAAGCCTATTTTAATTTCTTCATAACCCGATCGGGTTATGGAGAATAAATGCATAATTTTTACTTCTTCAAAACTCGATTGGGTTTTGAAGTACTTTTTGATTTTCAGAACCTGATCAAGTTATTTGAAATTTAGAAACCCGATCGGGTTCTTAGACAGATTGAGTTTTTTTATAATATTTTCTAGGCTTGGCTACCAAGCCTAGAATAATTTTGAATTTTCACTAACCCAGTCAAGTTATATGAAATTTGATTTTTTTTTTAAATATGTGTCCACTTTTTTGGTTCACAACTTGGTGCATATACCCTTATGTCATCTTTAATTTAATGTGTTTACTTTGTTTACATTAACCTGGACTAATAATTTGTTGGTGGACTTGTGTGAGATTTGTTGTTGGTTGCAGGTATTGGGGTGCAATATGAAGCAGATTTTGTGGTCCTGTTAGTGAGTTAGAGGTACCTTAGTAACATCCATGGTGTCAAGGTCCTTGGGTAACCTTTTTGATAACTTATATTTTCACATGTCATTTGAATTTAACTTATTTAATAGTTTCCCTATGAGGATAAGTGAGTCTAGTCAAAAAAATTTGAAGTTGCCTTATAACTTAGGGACCACACACATTTGTATAATTGTCATTATTTAAATGTTTACGATTAATTCTATGAGTCTTGGATGAAAACTTAATCAATTGTAGGCATTAGCTAATGATGATGACAATAGAATCATTACGAATGAGCATGTGTATATTCAACAATAGCTAAAACAAATTATACATATATAAATATGCATAGTTGTTATGATTAAATAATTAAATTAAAAGAATGCAGAAATTATTTAAATATTTAAATAAATTAAAATGTAATATTGTTCCACATAAATAATAATAATAATAAGTAATTTTTAAAAAACATTAGAACCATTAGCAAATAAAATGAGGCCCAAGCCATGGCCAATGTTAGGAAATAAAAAGAAAAACCAAGAGTGTACCAAACGTAGGGAAGGGTAGAGTAAATGGGCATGGCCAAAGATGAGGAATGAAGTGGAGATGGATAGAAAGGAGAGGTTTGTTTGTAGGACAAGAGGGTGTCCATGCCTGAAAAGACTTGTTTTGATAGAAGATGCAATAAAACAATGTTGCTAGGCATGCTTAAAAACCCAAAGCCCCTTTGTTTGGGTGTGAGTTTTGTTTTTTGCTGGCTAGGAGAAAGGGAAGAGAGTTGAGAGTGTAAAGGAACTAGAAGAGTTTGTAGCTGGAGTTGTGACTTCAATCTTTAAGGTTAGTTTATTGTTGTTGTATTGGTTCTATTTAAAGAAAAAAAAAAGGAAATTTCACCTTTTCATATAGATGGAAATTTGGTTTTATATATATATATATATATCCATTACCTACTGCCATGCTTTAAATATTTAGAATGGTCCTCTTTATGCTTCAGCCTTTGTTGAGAAGCCTTTCTATTTGTAAAAAAAATGACTTATCTGATTTTGCTTGGGTCCAAACTCGGGTATATGCAAATTAGAGAAATTGTAATGCATAAAAACTCAGCTGTATGGGGGTTTTGTATGACGGTTTTTGGTGATAATTAGAGTTGGATATATGTTGAAGCTTAAATAGAAACTTGTTGATGCCTCCTCTTGCAAGTTGGAAGCTAGGGTATGAGAGTTGAAGATTGAAAAACTTGTATAAATTTTTACCTTTCCTCACCATACCTAATGCATACTCTACTAAAAGATAAAGAACTAAGAAATCATAGGTCTACCATTATCTCACAAAAATAATTTTGATTAACCACACTTTCTCTTGTTGGTGGAGTTAAAATAATTCAAGTAAACATTTCTCTTGAACTGATTCCACCCAAGAACTCTCACTTGGGTGGTGAAGGAGTATTTGGTTTAGAAGGCAATCTACTTTGTTATGACATGTTCACCAAAATTTATAAATCAGAAATAACAAGATAATTGAGATGATTAGTAGTCTTAAGTGTCATTTCAATCCATGATTACAATGACTGGTATGCTTTCAGCCATAACAAGCTTTTACTTGAATGCATTTTGGTCTTTCCTTTCTTACTTTTGAGACCTTCACATGGCTGTACTATGTTATTAAGCATTTGCAAATCTCATTATAAGAAAAAAAAAATAGTAAATCTATCATTGTTTGGGTAGTAGACTGATTACCTCAATGGATCAACTAGATCTAAATAACTAAGCCCTTCTGGTTTAATGGGAACCAAACAACTTGGGATAGTATGAATTACAATACCCATATATCATTCAAATACCAACTTGGTAGATTAACCATAAGGATGGTCAAGTAGGTACACACTTATTCTAAATTTGAAACCTCCTTCTGATTATTAAGGCTTAGCACGGTACAAGAAATGGCATTTACAGATGTAGATGGTGCAAGGGCCCTACGAGCTCATAGGTAGGGGTTGATTATCCTATTATGTAGGCTACCCTTCTCCATATGAGGCGATCACTAATGGAAATCCTATGACCAGTCCAGAGATAAGCTTATCGATGCTTGAGATTGACAGTAGTCAAGGAGCATATGATGTTGTGCGAATGCTAGTTGTACCACATAGATAGTAGGATAGATTTTTCCAGGAGTATTTGGCCTTAAGGTCAACGACATGCCAGCGATGTACGTCCTTGGTTGCTTAGATATCTGATGGAATGGAGGAAAGAGAATTTTTGATGAAAAATAAGTAGGTATCATACTGAGCCTCACTTTGTTGAAGTGTCAAGAATTTGTTGCTTGAGTTTATCATTGATAGAAACACCTAGCATACTCAGTCTTCAAGAGGTTACCCCTATGCATTGTAGGATGGTCTAATCGTCCACTCACTCACCTTGGACCACAGAATCCGTATGGATGGGGTGGATAGGGATGGAGTTCACTATGGAGGGTTCGTATTGCACCCCTGAGGTGAACTATGGAAGAACAAAGTCTAGAATCTTCTTGACCAAGTAGGCATTTATGGTATGTTCTTGGTAATGTTAATTTCTAGCACTCCATTGTTCCTATGATGCATCACTTTTTGAATTATAAATAACATCTAAAATATATATACGATGTTGTTGACATTGAATGTTCTCACTCCTCATTTCTAAAATAAAATAAAATGTGTGTGCATATTCCAGATCATGTCTGGGTTGTTGTAACAATTTCATGCATATATATTTTGAGACTAAAAATTATTTTTTTGTTTCTTTTGTGAAGACAATATTAATAAGTTGAAGAGCATTGCACAACATAACTTCTAATGATCCAATCTCATAACTCCTGCAAAGCTTTGAAATGCAATCCAGGTCAAAACCTTGCATTTGGATACAAATTCTTGTTCCAATAGGAGCCTCATCATTGCCTATGACTGTTATTTTTCCTTTCTTTATTATTATATATAATATTCAGTGACTTTTAGCCACTTTTATAGATATAAAAATAACAAATTTAAAAAAATTTAAAAAAATTTAGAATTGAAAAATAAAATAAAAATGGCCTGTATGTGTTTTTAAAATATTTTCATATAGAGATGGTGCATCCATAAACTTGTTCCTCAATCAAAGAGTATTGATATATGACTGCATATTTAAACTTGTTCCTCAATCTAAGAGGAGATTCACAAGGGAGTGGGCAGGCAAGACGAACAAATTTTGATTTACATTCTGCTTAGCTTCTGGTGCTGTAGTGATTGATGATAGACCCAATCTCCCAGCCTTATCAGACAAAAATTATTCCTTAAACCCAAAATAAATAAAATTCCAGAACTTTCACTCAATAAAATACCAAACTACTAAACAAAATACCAATTCAAACGGATACCAAACTACTGATTTAAACACCAACTCAAACTGCTTTCATACTTTATTATTTTTTAAATCAAAATTTCTGAGAGGAAGCCAAGCAGATGGAAAACCAGAATGTTGGAGAAAGAGTTGGCCGAGTTTAGAGAAGCTGAAGGAAGAATGACCGAGCTGGAGATAAGGGCGGCGGAGATTCTCAGAGACATAGCCTGATTTGCACCCCTGGTTCTTTAGTCCTGACTCTATTGGGTGTGCGTCCCTAGCTTTTTGTTGTTTGGGACTGTTTTGTTAGGTCTACCTACTTTTTGTTGGTTGTTACGTAACGTTTATATACTTTAGTTTCTTTTCTATTTTCTATAAGATTTCATGAACCCATCAAAACCTGTTTCCTTAATCAAAAACATTCAAAATAAAATAAAACAAAACTCCTCTTATGCACTTCATGTGACTCCTTTACCCAGCAGAAGTTCTCCCCTTTCTAATAACTTAGCAGAAGTTCTCCCCTTTCTAATAACTTATGTAGGCCTCTCTTTTGGCCTTTAACATGCACTATAAATCTCACATCTCCTAAAAATTATGTTCATATCCAGCATTCAAATTCCATGTCCCCCCTCAATCTCATGTCCATTAGCCTATATTTAAAATGGTTATTTTGATATTTGCTTATGCGCTGCCTTATTAAATTCCTGCAGTTTCTGTTCTTGACCACTACACTGTAAGTTTATTCTACTCTCCCCTTCATTAATGCACGTACCAACTAGATTCTACATTGGTTCCTCCTAAAAAAATAAACAATGCCCTTTCAATTTCTATTGTCTTTTAATCTTCCTCTTGGCAGTTCATATTAATTATACCTCCTTAAATTATATCTGCAGTCTCATTTGTGCCTTCTACAAATTTCCAATTGTAACTGTTCATTCACCGCCTATTCCAATAATGTAGAAGGTCTTTGTTTTTTTTGTCATATCCCAAATAAAACATAGATGCTCCCTCATCAGCTTCAAGACTTTGCTTATTTTTTTCGTTCTATTTCATTTCGTTCTATTTCAAACCAGGAATATACACAGTTTTCTTACACCAAGAATTTACCATGCCTATTGAGGAGAATATCATTAAACATTGATGGACTGAAACTATTATCAGAAAGTTCAAGATAACTTTCTATTTGTGCTTTCAGAATTATTTTCTAAAGAGTTTTTTATAACTGGAAAAAGAAAAACCAACTACATAGTTTTGATTTCAGAAAAAAATAGCAGAAAAAAAAATAGAAGTGTTTTCCATAGCCGAAAAAGAAAAACTATCCAATAAGAAGACTGACAACTATCCTAAAGGAGAAAGTCATTTCCTATAACAAAGCTCCTACACAACGTCTATAGGCTTAATAAATGAGAACTCCAACAAAATTCTTTAATAAATATTTGATTTGATACTATTTTATTAATTGTATATTCTAGAGAGAACTACACTAACATAAGAATTAAAATTCCTCAAATGCCTTTTTAATATTATTTGTGAAAGTTTCATATAAAATAAAATAAAAACCTCTTCCATTCCAGAGGAGGCTAAGGAGGATGTGGCGACGTTGGAGGACCTGGCAATAATGTCATTTTATTGGCCTTAAAATGGATAGGAAGAAGATTAGGACTTGGATTGCAAAGAATTGGAAGAACCAGGCAACCATCAAATTATTTCCCAAGGGTTTCTTTGTGGCAATTTTTGTGACTCTAGAAGATAAAGAGAAGGCGATGTAGGGAAGATTGTGGAAGATGGGGGGCCATCCGCTCTCTATTCAGAAATGGGTTTCAAACTTCAATCTTGCCAATTGTCACCTTATGTAAGTATCCTATGGATTTATCTTTATAAACTACCAATGGAATATAGGTCATAGAATGCATAGAAAAAATAGGGTTCAATCCTGGAACCCTTATAGATATTGATGAAAAAAGAAAGGAAGAAGATTCATATTTATATATAGGACTATATGTTGCGGCAATAAGACAGATCCTGAAAGAGATTATGGTGTGTACAGATGGAAATCATTGGATTTGTTCAGTAGAGATAGAGGAGAACAAAATGTTTTATATAAAGTGTAGAAGAGATCACAAAGAGGAACGCTGCTGATGCAAACCCAAGATGAAAAACATATGGAAGCCAAAAGCATAAGTGACCAAGGAGATATTGAATATAGTTGGGGTTCCTAAGATTTTCAACAATGAGGCGAGACATGCCCTGAAATTTGACAAATCTGGACAAGATTGCTTAGCATTACCATCAGAGCCTCCTACTAATGTTGTACAAGGGTTCTTCCCCTTTTTCAAATAGTTAGAGAAATCAGATATTAGATCTCCATATGTTGACTTGGCTCTCGATGGGTAAGAATGAGATCAAGGTAAAGGAGAGGAAATGATAGTAGAAAATGTTAAAAAATACTTGGATCACCAATCAACAAAGGTGCAAGAAGTATAGAGGAGAAAGAACAAAATCATGGACTGAGAAACAAAAATTGAAATATTTGAGATGGGAGATGTGGGTAAGGGAGAAGTTCTATGGAGGATAAAAAATTAGAAATTTGAGTGGTGCTATTGAGACCTTTTTAGTATTATTTTAAAGTAGACGGTTCTATGAATTTTTATAGTTAATGCAAAAAACTAATCTCCAAAATTTATGGAAACTGTGGTCTAGTAATTGTATTATTAAACATGTTGAGTAATAAATATAAAATAATAAAAGAAGAAGTGGTTAAAATTGAGAAACTTGAGATGATTGAAAAGTGAAAAAAAAACCTAAGTTGGTGGGAAATTTCTAGCCATACCTTTTTCAACCCACTTAGGTAGGCGTCCTATGAGGGGGGATGCGACTATTCTCCATCCAAATGCACCATTGACCAAATTTTAAAAAATCGAAAACACAATAAATTTTTTAAAATTTTCAGCATTTTTTCTTCATGATCTAAATATTTTGTGGTGGAAAACAATCAAAAATTTGCAAAAAAATTAGTGTGTTTTGGCCATTCTAAGAAAAAACGATTATGCTTATGAGGGGGGGCTTAAGCTCTATTTTTTGTGGAGCACGAGGTCCCATGACAATTTTGGTTTTGTGCTACATGATTATTTAGAATCTTTTGCAGGAAAATAGGAGCTCCTACTTTTTAGATTTGTAAATTTAAGAAGGCCCACGGAGTAATTTTTTCCATGTGTCAATCATCTTTTATTATTTTCACCAAAAACAAATTATTCCCACCAAAAATTTTAGAAGGAAATCTGAGAAAAAATATTTTAAAGGGAAATATTTGTTTTTGTTATTTTTATATCCTGCATGCACAAAAGAAACTTCCTTTTAAAGTTTTAAGATGAAATGCATTACAAAATTCATATGACCGCTAACTTTTAAATATTCCTAAAAATTCCCCACAACTCTATTTTTTTAGGAAGCCCCCTCCATAGGGCCCCACCTTAAATTTGTAGGCTTAAAAAGTAAGGGCTACTATTTTTTTTAGGAAAGATTCTAATTAATCATGTAGCATTTTTTATTTTTGTTTCATAGAACCTTTTATTCCTTAAAAATAGATCCTAAAGCTCCTCCATAAGACCCCACCCTAAGGAGATAGATTCAAAATACTCAAATTTGGGGGGTCATCTCTCTAAAGCAAATGAGCTTGGGGAGATCAAACCAAGATGCTTTAGTCAATCAACAACGAAGGCATTGGGAAAATCTTAAAAAGGAAAAGGAAGAAAAAAGAATAGGCAAAAGAGAGAGGAAGAATCATTTGAGAAAGGCCTTCAGAGGATTAAGTATTTCATCCACAGATTCAAGAGACCTAAGTCCTATCTTGGAGGGGAATGAAGATTGTCACGTAAGTCCCTAACAAATGACGCTTGGTGAAGCATCATATTGTAAAAATGATGGTGGATATTATATTACTTCAAGATACAAAAATAATTTTAGATGAGGGGAGGGAGCAGGGAATTCATAAGATATTGTAAACATTGGTTTGGTTTATTGTAGGATTCTCTTGGAATTGTGGGTGGTCTTTGGATTATGTGGTTGACAAGAAACATTGACATTAAATTATTTGAATCATATCAAAATTGGGTGTTGTGCTCACTTAAAAGTCAGAATGTGGATGTTGAATTTTCTATATTTAATATTTATGGGTTGGTCAAAACAAAGAAGAAAGTGGAATTAGGGAATGACACTGGCTCAAATATTAAGGAGTTAGGTAACAATAAAATTATGCTTGGTAAAGATTGTAATGGTATCCTCAACCTTAGTGAGAAAAGTGGCAAGATGATTAAGGTAAAGGGGTATTATTGGACTTTAGAAAAATCGTTGAAAATGAAAATGTGCTAATATAATATTCAGCTCCTAATAGGGACACAATACTTTTAGTGCATATTTGTGGGTACCATCTCCACCGGGGTTTTCCCTTGGCCAGGGTTTCCTTGACAAAACTTCATGGTGTTATTGTTGAAGACAATTATTTGTGTATTGTCATTGATGCTACACGTGTATATACACTTACATAGTGATGATACACAAATGTCTACATTCAGACTGAGCACAGTTGGGGACTAGAATGAGTTGTTCTAGTGTTGACCGAGTTCAGTCAGGTATTGAAGAGTTTTAGTGTTGACCAAGTTCAGTCAGGTATTGAAGAAGTTCAGTGTTGACTGAGTCACTCGGGCATTTCAGTCATGGTCGGGCATTTAGTGCCAGTCGACTAACAGTGATTTACATTCTATAATTAATTGATTATGAGGCCGACTGAATTGTGATTTATCGTTTAGAAGTATATTCAAGCCTACTTGACAAGGCCTAACATATATATTAAAGGTCAATTTTGGATTGAATGCAAGCAAGTTTGAAAAGAGTGTGTGCAAGAAGAAGTGTGGAATTCTGTGACATGAAGAGTGAAGGCGAAATCTAATAGGACTCTGATTGAGTATAGTTCACTCAAAGCTACAATAGAATATCTGATCAGCAAGGATCTAGTCATAATCAGAAAAGAGATTTGAATCAGAAAAGACTTTTGAGCTGGACAACTTTGACAATTACTCTCCTAGATCTAGCAATCTTGAGTCTGCATTCAAAGCTAAATTAAACCTTGGTAAAAAGGATAGATACTCAAAAAGGAAGTAGACTGAAAGTGACAGTGATGATGAATCTGATGATGAAGATCTTGACATCATTGAAGCATTACTTGCAAGAAGAGTCACAAAAGAAAAATACAAAGGAAAAATACCATTGATTTGTTTTTCATGCAATGAGGTTGGTCACATTGCTGCAAAGTGTCCGAACAAAGAAGACAAAGATGAGAAAAAGTTCAACAAATTCAAAAACAAGAAAGATTTCAAGAACTAAAAAAGCTACAAGGATAAAGGTAATAAGTCTTGTTATATTGCTAAAAATTCTGACAGTGATGAAGAAGAAGATGAAATGGTGTATATTGCTATTAAGAATGAGTTAGATGAAGAAGATGAAAAGACAACACTTTTCTCACACATCAATAAAAATGACACATGAATAATTGATAGTGGTTGTTCTCATCACATGATTGGTGATAAGACAAAGTTTGAACATCTTGAACACTATGATGGTGGGAGTATCAGTTTTGGGAATGATGAACCTTGCCCTATAAGAGGAAAAGGTTGCATTACTCTGACAAAAGATATCAAATGTGATAATGCTTATTGGGTTGAAGGATTGAGGGGAATTCTGCTCAGTGTAGAATAGCTAAACAACATTCCCTTCAAGGTAGAATTCATGAATGGTAAGGCCAAGCTCCTGGATGGTAAAGGGAACCTAGTCGAATCTGGAAGACAAACAAAAGGTAATCTATTCTATCTTGATCTCACTGAAGGTTCATGCTTTATTGCACAATTAGAAGAAAGATGGTTATGGCATAAAAGGTTGTGTCATGTAAATTTTGATAATCTGGTAAACATAAGAAAGAACAAGAGAGCCATAGGTATTCCTATTTTGAAGAAACCCGAGTTAGCAATATGCAAACAATGTCAAATTGGAAAGATGAGCAAGACAAGTTTCAAAAGAAAGAATTACAATACTAATGAAGTATTGGAATTGGTACATACTGACCTTCATGGACCAATTGGAAGAACAATCTATACTAGAGAGAAGTATTTTATTCTTTTTTTTTATGATCATTCTAGAATGATGACTGTCATGTTTCTCAGAGAGAAATTAGAATCTTTTCAGAAATTCAAATGGTATCTTGCAAGAGTTGAAAAGGAAATAGGAAAGAAACAAAAATTCCTAAGATCTGACCGAGGAGGAGAATTCATTTCTAATGAGTTCAATGAATTCTGTAATGAGAGAGGAATCAAAAGACAGGTATCTGCCCATGGTAAACCACAACAAAATAGAATAGCCAAAAGAAGAAACAGATCCATTATAGATTGTGCCAGAACCCTAATGATTGAAAAGAATGTTTCTGCCAAATATTGGAAGGAGGCCATCAGCACTACAGTGTTCACCTTGAACCGAGTTCAACTGAAGAAAGGTAGTAACTAGACACCTTTTGAATTATGGTATGGCTATAAACCTAATGTTCATTATTTCAAAGTATTTGGAAGTAGATGCTACATCTTGAAGGAAGCAAGAAATGGAAAACTAGATGCAAAAAGTGATGAAGGAATATTCCTAGGTTACTCATGTAAAAGCAAAGCATACAAATGTCTAAATCTTACTACTCATAAAGTCATAGAAAGTGTACATGTCAAGATTGATGAGTTTGCAAAAAAATGTGAAGAGAAGAATAATAAAAATCCTGAAGACTACAGGAACTTTGTGTATCATGAACCTAACACTATACCTATGACTTGAGCAATGGTGATTGGAAAACAAAACTATCGACCACTAAATATACTATCACAAATTGCACAACCCAATCTGCTGGTAGAAGAGACAGAGTCACAAACAGAGGGAACCAAGTCACAGACAGAGGGAACTAAGTCTTAGACAGAGGAACCCAAGTCACAGATAGTGGAACCTGAGCATCATACAAAAGAACAAGAAAGAATGTTTGAGAAAGACAGACCTAGTAGATCAAGTCCAGAATCTAGACTGAAGGATCTAGTACTTTCAAAATATATTAGAAGGCATCATGGACCTGAGAAAATAATTGGAGATCAGACAGAAGGTGTAATGACAAGGAGAAAAATCAAAGGTACATGTTTACTAAGTGAGTTTGAACCTAGAACTGGTAAAGATGCATTGAATGATGAAAGTTGGATAGAAGCAATGAATGAAGAAATTGAGAAAATTGAGAAGAACAAAACTCGGACTCTTGTGCCTAGGCCAAAGGACAAGATTGTGATTGGAACCAAGTGTTAGAAATAAGATGAATGAAAATGGTAAAGTTTCTAGAAACAAGGCCAGACTAGTTTGTAAAGGATATGCTCAAGAAGAGGGTATTGATTATGGAGAAATTTTTTCTCCTGTTGCAAGACTTGAAGG
>MU225083.1:2629090-2660347 GCA_018584345.1 Thuja plicata | reverse complement strand
ATCCCTTCTTCTTGTGCATACCCCTTGCATACTAGTCTTGCTTTATTTCTGGTGACTTCTCCATTCTCATTCAGTTTATTCCTGAATATCCATTTTGTACCAATGACATTCTTGTCATCTGGTCTTGACACAAGTGTCCATGTCTTGTTTTTCTCTATCTTCTCAATCTCCTCATTCATAGCACTAACCCATTCATCATTATCAAGTGCAACATTGACAAATTTTGGCTCAAAATTATAAATAAGACATCTTGTATTTAGAGACTTACTTCTAGTTCTCATACCAGCCTTCTTGTCTCCAATGATCTGGTTCTGTGGATGGTTCCTTCTGACATATCTGGCAAGTATAGGTTTAGATCTTTGTCTATCATCTTGATCATCATTTTGTCCTTCATTCTTTTCTCCATCACTTTGTGCATCTTCTAGAGCAATATCCTGATCGTCGATATTTGTAGCCTGATGCTCAGGTGCAATGATTTGTTGCTTGGTAGATCTACATTGTTGGTCAGATAGAGTGTCAGGTTCTTCATTGTAAACAAACCTATTGTAGTCCTCTGGTTGTTTTGTGCTTTCCTTTTCATTCTTCTCTGCAAATTCATCTATCTTTACATTTGCACTTTCAACAATTTTGTTAGAGGCTTTATTGAGACATTTATAAGCCTTTCTCTTGGTAGAATACCCTTGAAAGATTCCTTCATCACTCTTGGAGTCAACTTTTCCATTTCTATCATCTTTTAAGATATAACATTGACTACCAAATTTTTTGAAATAACTCACATTGGGTGTGTATCTGTACCATAGCTCATAAGGTGTCTTCTTGGTGTCTTTCTTCAATTGTACCCTGTTTAATGTGTAAACAGCAGTATTGATAGCTTCCCTCAATAATATTTGGGTGATGCTCTTTCTCTATCATCAATGTCCTTGCACAATCAACTATGGATCTGTTCCTTCTTTCAACAATTCCATTTTTCTGTGGTGTTCTCGGTGCAAAGACCTGTCTTTTGATTCCATGCTCATTACAAAAGTTAGTGGATTCATCTTAAATAAATTCCTCTCCTCTATCTGATCTTAAGAATTTCAATTATTTACCACTTTGTTTCTCAACCATTCCTTTGTACCATTTAAACATCTTGAATGCTTTAGATTTATCTTTTAGAAACATTACTGTCATCATTCTAGAGTAATCATCAACAAAGAGAATAAAATATCTATCACCATCATAACTCTTTGTCCTCATAGGTCCACATAGGTCAATGTGGACTAATTCTAGAATCGCATCAGATGTATGGGTTTTGCTTTTGAAACTAGACTTTGTCATCTTACCTTTTTGACAATTCTTACACTTGATATTGTCAGGCTTGGTCATCGTCAGTAAGCCTCTTACATTTATCTTTTTTCTTATACTTATTATGTTGTCAAAGTTTACATGACACAATATTTTTTGCCATAACCATATGTCTTCGTTTCTATCTATTAAGAAAGTGGTGTCAGTATCATTCAGATAGAATAAGTTACCTTTTGTCTGCTCACCGGTACCAATCAGATTTCCTGATTCATTGAATATCTTTTCCTTCTTATTTTCAAATTCTACTCTGTGACCTAAATTATTCAACTGAGAAATACTCAATATATTATAATTCAATCCTTTCACCCAATAAGCATTTTCACATTTTATCAGGTTATTCAACATTATAGTTCCTCTACCTTCAACTGGACAAGGTGTATCTTTACGCATTCTTACTGATCCACCATTATAGTGTTCAAAAGTCTCAAAATTTTGCTTGTTACCGGTCATATGGTGAGTGCAGCCACTATCTATGATCGAGACATCATTTTTACTAACTTTAGATATGACTGCAGTTTCTACATACCTTTCTTCATCATCATCTGAATCATCTTTTATTGCCACAAACACCATCTCGATGTATTCATCAGATTCAGTGCCAGTATCATCATCTTTGCATTTAGCTAGGTAACTGGCCTTCTTTCCTCTATCCTTGTAGTCTCGGGTATCTCTTCTTTCTTATTGTTGGTTGCTTCTATAATCACTTTTGTCATACTTCTTTTCAAATGAACTGTCATTACTTCTATCATCTTTTCTTCAGTTAGGTCATCTTGCAACAAAGTGTCCAATCTCTTTACAATTAAAACAAACAAGTGGTAATTTACCTAGGTATTTACCTTTGCCTCTCTGCATTCTTCTAGCCATAAGTGCTTCAATTTCATCAAGATCTTCTTCTTAACTTTCACTATCACTATCTTTTCTTATAGTATGTTTATGACTTGATTTACTTATTCTCAAAGAAGATTTGAATGCAGACTCTATGTTTGGTAAGACACTATCATCAAAATTATTCATCTCAAATTAAATCAGTCTTCCAATCAAACTATCTAGAATAACATTTCTATTTTCTACTACTCTCATTTCTTGTATGGTAGATACTCTAATAGCATAAGTAGGCAGTAAGGTTCTTAGAATTTTACTTACCACTATATCTTCTTCTAGTACACCTCCAACTCCTCGAATAGCATTGACTACCTCTTTGATTCTTCTATTGTACTGTGTGATGTTTTCACCTTATTTCATTTTGATATCATCAAACTTTCCTATAAGAATTTTTGCCTTTGCTCTCAAAACATTCTTGTCACCACCATGTACAAGCATCAATTTATCCCACATCTTCTTTGAAGTCTTGCAGCTTTTGACATCTTCAAATTCGGCATCAGAGAGTCAGGAAGCAAGCTCTATCATCCAGCAATTGTGCTCATGCTTCTCTCTCATTTGTTCAACTATGGGTTCTCCTGTGGGAAACACATATTCAGTATCTAAGTATTGAGTAACATCATTTCCAATACCTGATAAGTGGAGTCTTATTATACTTTGCCATGAAGCAAAATTGTCTTTGTTCAACTTGGGCACATCTCATCTGTTCATCTTGTGATCTTTATCTTTGGTCTTAAAACCTTCCTTCTAAGCACACAAGCTCTGATACCAATTGTTAGTAATAACTAAGAGGGGGGGTGAATTAGTGGCCTTAAAAATTAATCCTTAAATCAACCCTTAAAACTTATTACCACTTTTGAGCCTCTAGTTATATTCAGTCCTACAAGATGAATGCCTTGAAATACTTATAACCAATTACAACTTGTCAGATTGCTTTGTAAATCCTTCTTATGTATGTTTACCGATAAGCAGTCTTTTATTTACTGAAACACAATAAATAGCTAGAGTATACCGATCAATCCAACATTGCATATGTGAAATGTAAAATAGTAAAGTAATGAAACATAAACACATAACACATGGATTTTTAATGTGGAAACCCTGTTAAGGGAAAAACCATTGGGATCGGTACCCCAAATTTTCACTCTTCTAAAGTGAGATCGGTTAAGAGCCAACCCTATTAAAGGTTACAAACACACTGTTAGGTGTGACCTTGTTAGAGGATTTAAAAGATATTTTGTCACCTAGTATCTGGAATCTAATGCTTCCATCCTTGATCAAACACTCACTTGGCCTGTCAATAGGTATCGGGCATATCCAATGCTACTTTCTATGATCAAACTTTCTGATACTCCTTGGGATGTATCTCAATTACAAAAAACTTTTAAGTCCTGCTCAGTTAAGAGACTTGATGCTTCAATGGTTAAACTGAAATACTAAAGTGATTTATTCACACATACAACTTGAATTGCATATTTTCAAATCTATTGTAAGTGCATTACCTCTCTGATCAATATAATCAATTCAATACCTTTGCTCCACACTATTCTTCTTAGTGATGTTTTTTCTCTATTCATTAGTGTCTATAGAATCTAGCTCTTTCCTCAGCTTGTTGATCAGGTCTGAATTAAGACTTTCTTCTCCTTCAAAATCTCTTGATCATCTATTCACTTTTCTTCTCTTCACCCCACTCAATTTGTAATGAATTGGTTTTGTCTCTTTATAGACATGATTCACCATTTCTTGGATTTCTTGATTCTTGGTGTGATACACAATTCTCACCATTAGATTTAAAGAAAACTCCAGTTTTATCTCGTAGAGATCTTCTTGCCAACTGGACAAAGTAGCTTTAAATCCTTTACTTATCCTCGACTTTATCTGGTCGGTTAAAACAATGATAAGTATCAGTTAAGTCTATTTATAGCTCTTGATAGCTAAGCATTATGTCATTTATAAACTCTCTATTCTGTTGGTCAACACTTCAGTTAGTCATCGGTGATAACTGACTGTTCGGTCAATGTGACTTCAGTTGTCATCAGGATCTCCGTCCTTGTCTTTTTTGTCGGGCAACATTATGATTCTGTCTGTCGGGTTACTCTGTGTTTTTCTCATTGGGCAACACTATGACTTTTCTCGTGAGTAATGTTGTGATTTTCTCATTGGGTAACACTGTGAGTTTTCTCTTTTACTTTGTCTATTGGTGTGTACTCCGTCGGTGTATACAGTCACTTTGTGAATACTTGACTTATATGCATTACTAATAGCATAGCCTTTGATTCATCTGTTCTTTGAAGTCTTTGGTAGTATTTACATGGCCATACATATTATATCAAGCTGACATCAATGACAATACACTACATTAACTAATTTAATTTCTTGCATGATCATCAACTTAACATCTTCAAACATTCAATCAGTTATAGTTCATCATTACTTTGTCCAATAAGACTGAATCTTTCAACCCTTCAAGGAGATTCCTTACTATGGGCTCTACACCTTGAAAACAACTTCAAAGTTTCTAACATATGCCGATAAATGCCATATAAGCCAAGCACTAGTATGTGTCAAGCAACAGTATATGCTGAGCAACAATAGATGTCGAGCTCTTCAGCGACCGAGCACTACAACTAGTAACTTTCCCAAACAACTAGGAAAACTAAGATCATATTTAGATATCATTTATCGAGCTTACATAACATATCCAAGACCCAACATAGGTTACTTTCGACCAAAATACCCAACTACTCACCAAGCCCTATTTTAGGCGTGAAAATGGTTCATTTAACAAAGCTAGTACCCAGTAAACTTACTCCCAAAACCCAAGACTCTCAACAGTCTCTCAATAGGGTTCAAATCAAAGGATTATCAACTCAAAATAGGTTTTGTAACCAATGCAAACACAAAACCCCCAATATGGCTATCCCCAAGCCCTCAAAATAAGGGTTTTTCAAATCACCACTCTCCAAGACTTTTTAGACTCAAAAAATTATTTGTTAAACATTAGATGGACATATGAATGCACTCCAAGTCATAAAACATACCCCTCATGAAGGTAGAACTTCCATTTTTGTTCTTGTACCTATGTTTCCTTCACAAAACCCTGTAATTAGTCAGCATTTGGTGATCACCGTACAAATTTGTGTTATCCTTGCATCAAAAAAGGTTAGAACATTAATACACACTATTAGGATTCATCCCCCAATCACAGTAAGTACAGTAGGGGATGAATATTCAATCCATTGCTTAAACCCTTGACAAAATAAGGACTATCACGGTACAGTCAACCTTATTGGCTTGAGACTCAATCAAAATTCTATCAATTAGATTCAAAACAAGTATGTAAACATCTAATAAAGTTATCAAATTCTTGGATTCAATAGAACATCAAAGAAATTAACAAGTTTGCAAGAAAATCCTTCTTTATTACATCAAAATCAAGTACAGACCTGAATATCTCAATCACAGTCCATCCATAATATTCATCATCATCGACTAAGGCATGAAACAAGGTTCAAATAGCCTCTCCTAACTTCCCAAACTGATCCCAATCGGTTGGCAGTGTTAAACACACTGAAAAATTCTAAAACTACTTTCCCACCCTTTCCTAACTAGCCGTTAGGATTTGAAAATTCAAATCTTAACTTACATTTTATTGAAATTTAAACCTCTAGACTTATTAATAAAATTAATTCCAATATCCTAGGACCAAATAAACTATTCAAGGGCCTAATTACCCAATTTAACTCCATGGAGCACTAATGGCTCATTTTACATCATTTTTCTCCTAAGGTCCTTATCATGCCCTTTAGGATTTTTACCAATTCTATCATATTGATCATTGCATATGGTCATTATAGGCCTCAAGATCTCCAAATTAACTTGGAGAGATGTATTCATGCTCCTCTTCATGCTTTGATCAAATAGTGTCTTCCAGTTCCTAGGTGTTCTCATAGATGCTTCTACATCATTTATGATCTTTGCAAAATTGCAACCAATTGATAGAACCTTTTAAAACCTTTTCAATGTTGTGACAATGATTTTATATCCTTAAATTTCCATGGTACACATGGAATCATCTCGCACCATAGAAAAAAACTTCATAGTCTTTACAAAAAATTTGTGATCTTGCGGTGTTTGCATAGAATATTAGGTATTTTTAAAAATTCAAGACACGTGGCACCCTCTTGCTTGTTCGCACTTCAAAGATTTAACCCTTAAAAAAGATTGCAAACTTAACCAATAAATGATATTATCACATGATCACAACCTTTAAAAGCTAACCATTAGTTGTAATGTGATGTTGCAACAGACTTAACTTAACTGTCACACTAACCTCAGTGCAAGGTCGTAACATAAAACACTGACTTGAATTCAAACCCACAACCTTGCATAGAGAATTAACTTAACTACCAATGCAACATCACAATTGTTTGATGTAGAAATACAAAACCCCTTTGACCTTGGGATACAAAGGAATTAACTGCTTCTCATGATCACAATTGTTAGACTTAACATTACTTAACCTTGTGACCTTGCACCCCGACCATTTAAAAGACATCGCTAGTTCGCAAGAATAGAAACTTTGACCAAATATGACTTGCAAACTAGCGGTAAAGCATGACAAGAACTTTTAACTATATCTTACTGCCATGACATGACACATGGATCAATAAGAAAAGATCAGGTCGGGCCTGATACCTTTTTACTTCCAACTCGACTACAGACCTCACATGCTTGATACATGGAAAAACATTTAAGCAAGGAAAAATATTTTAATACCAATCTTGAAGAAAAAATGAATACTAGCCAAATTACACTTTACTTAAGCTTAATTAGGATAATGTATTGCATCGTAGTTTTTCATTGAGACACCTAGGAGTTTGCTTTTAATTTTAACACATGGTGTAGGAGAAATTCCACATTAGGTGGTTATAGTTGTTATCTCATTCCACTTTATGTGTGAGATCTTCCTTTATTTCTCTTATTGTGCATTATCATCCTCTCATTGTTGCACATGTTTGCACATACTTCATTGTAGAATGGAGGACGATCCACCTTTGATGCACATGTGATTCCACCTTGTGTGGTCGATAGGTTATCTCTTGTATCACTCCTAGTTATCACGCATTGCCTATATATTCAAGCACATCTAATTTGTGACACTCCTATAAGATAGTTTCTTGTCATTATTTTTTGTCAAAGTCATAATAGTCAATGGAAATAATTGGTAAAAGGAAGAATACACTAAGGTAGATAGTCAGTAAAGGAGAGTATCAAAGACACCGAGCACTGAACAGTAGCAAGCACCAAGTTAAGCGGAGTTATTCACTGAGTTAAGAAGAGTTAGTCATCGAGTAAAGATGAGTTAGTCACCAAGCAGACATTATTTCACTGAGAAAGATTAGAGCACATTACCAAATACACTAGACCTGACATAACAATTCAAATTTAAATACATTGAACCTGGATGCCAAGTGGGAAAGCTTTTACAGTATTCAAGACAAAAGTTAGGTAGAACATTGGGATTGTAATAACATGATTGCACATGATCACGAGGCAACTCAACCAATGAATGACAAGTATAATAAATGTGTTGGTAATGAAACCAACCTTGCACCACTTCAACTCCACCATAGAAGAAGAAGGATCTAAATTAGGTTAACTGCCTTAAGATCATACAAAAAGGAATAGAACATGAAGATGAAGAGAATGGTGAATATTGCAGAGATAGAAGTAGTTACAGAGACATAGCTAAAGGAGTTAGAGTGCATAAGTTCTAAGGTAAAAAATAGATAACTTACCAAGTGTAGAATGAGGTAATGCACTTACAGAGCATAAAGAGTCTACACAACATTATGGTTGATGCATACTTTCAGACATATTTGTAATAGTTTATGTAATAGTTAGGAGAGTAGAAATCCTATTCAATGGGTAGGCCCTAATTGGTGTTATTTTGTAAATCCTCTAACTGGGTACATCCCTTAGATGAGAGATTGTAAAATCCTTTAACAAGGTAGACTAAAAAATTATTTTTTTATTTTAACCGAGTATAATACTCCTAACAAGGTAAGCTATCAGAGTAGCTAAAATTGTAGCACTAACTGAGAAACCTTTATACCTTAGTAGTGAAGGATTGTGGGTGCCATCCCCACCACAGTTTTTTCCTCTAACAAAGGATTTCTGTGTGACCAAAAATCAAGGAGTTATCTGTCATGGTTTTCTAATTTACTTTACATGATTTTCAATGTTTTTGTGAATGATATTTAGTTTGGTTAAGAGTAAAGAATATTAGTTAAAAGTTTTATAAGTACTAATTCACCCCTCCCCTCTCAGAACTTACCTTTCCATAGACTAATCCAACAATTGATATCAAAGCTAGTATCTTGAGATAAGGTTTTAACCACTTGAGGGTAAAGATCATGACCATGGAAAGCTACAAGCAATCTAAGAAGTTTTATAGTCTTTAGTTTGAGTTGGAAAGTGCACAAGAACTGATTAAAGATCTTAAAAGAAAGTTAGAAAATTCCTTAAAAGTGAGAAAGAAATTATGTAGTGAACTAAAATCAACACAAGAGCATGTTGATACTCTTGAGATATCATATGAAGGTAGTCTGAATGGTGAAGCCAATTCAACCATTTCAGAACTCATGGAAAAGAGAGAGACACTCACTGAGCAACTAAACTTGGCAAAGATAGACCAAGAAGTACAAGCATTAAGAATGAGTGAGATACTTGATTCTAAGGGAGCAGTTGTAGAAGCATTGAGATTAGCTAAAGAAGACAAAAGATAGTTATAAATAAGAATAGTTGAGAAAGATAATGAGATCATGAGGATAACACAAGTATACTATAATATGATCAATCAACTAGTGAGTGATAATATAGAATCAACCAGGAAAGAATTTGAGAATCAAGCACTGAAGTGTGAAGTTGAAAGATTGGACAGAGAACTAAAATCTGAAAAAGAATCCAATGAGATACTAAAGAGAAATCGAGAAACACTAAGATCATTGGATGCATAGCTTAAAGTTCAGAGACAACCGAAATAAAAAACTGGACTTGGATTCAATGGTGAGGACACTACTGAGAGAGGAGAGTCCTCTAATCAAGATGACAATCAAAACACTTCTACCCCACCAAATTCAAACAATCCTAGTTTCTACCACTATGGGAAACCTAGACATACTTCAAATGTATGCATAAGCAAAAGGGGTAAGTCACCAAATTCACCTAAGTTTGGTGGATATTGTTGTTGGAAACACTGAAAGGGGGGGTGAATCAGTGTTTCGCTAATTATTCAAATTTAGAAACTTAAACATAAATCAAATATACATCCAATGAAGCTTAACAAAAGAACACATAACACTTGATATGATTATGGAGAAACCTTGATTAGAGGAAAACCCTGGTGGGAATCAGTACCCACAAATATTGTACTAGTATAATGAACCTGTTAAAGTTCCTTTGCCCTGTTAGAAGCAGTCTTTACAATGCGAGTACAATGACTTGGTTAAGGGTCCAACCCTGTTAGGAGTCTTTTATAAACAACCCTGTTAGGGTTGAGGACTCATAGTCCAAGAGCTCACTGCTCAAAGAGAAAGAAGGCTACAACCTCCTAAGAATAGATATACACTATATCCAAAGATGAACTGCTATATGTGACACAGATGTCTGACCAGTTCCAGTTATGTGCTTACGCTCTTAACTTCTTTAAGGGCTCTATCTCATACTAATATCTTCATACTAATCTTCTATACATCTTCTCTGATTAATTTGATGACACTTCAAATGTTATTTTGCATTACATATATATATATATATATATATATATATATATATATATATCTTTATGCCTGAATAGACGCGACTACAAACAAGACCTTAGTCGGCCCAAAAACATAATACACAACACTTCCAAACAAATTGGCTTAAGTGTGTTTACAAAAAATTTTAATACATGCTTAAAAAATTATTACAATAGGTGCTTATCCTTTACATAAAAAAAGATTACACGCTAATTAAAACAATGAAGTCGGCTTCATACTCTGTATTCTGGACTGTTGGTGAACTTGTTCTTTCTGTAACTTGTTTGTACTGCTATTTTGTACCATACATGTATAGGGTAAGCATAATAACATATAATAGATCTTAATTCTATACACACATATCCTTAGGTGGTCGTACGCACATGCGTTGATGCCTTGATCGACTGCAAGTCACTGTTCTGTTCTGTCTTCTACACTTAGTCAATTTTCACTTCATAGTTAACTATCAAAAACTTCATATAACTTTGTTGCCATAATGACAACACAAAATAATTCATATACTCCCTAGGAGTCAACTTGCCAACAATCTCCCCCTTTGCCATTAATGGAAACAAAGGAATGTGGCCAAGTTACCCAAAATTGACTAACACCCAAAAAGTGTATATCATTATACTTTATAATATATACTACACATATTCCTTGTATATTACTCCCCCTTTGACATTAATAAAAAAGGTGTCAAAATTGTAAGTCTCTAGATACTTACTCCATATATACATCTGGATATACAACTTGAAGATTCTTTATCTCTTGCTGCCAGAATGCCTTATTGCATCAACTGTCTGGAGATGGGCACATAGAGCATAAGTGAGCTTCTCCATTTTCATCAGGTCCATGTAGGGACCTTGATCATATGTGACAATAGTGGCATCAATCTATTTGATGTTCTCATCCATAAATACTAAGGAGGGCGCAAGTGCATTTCTCAACTGAGTCTGTCGGGTCCTTATCTTATTGATCTCCATTTTGGCTTTTTCTATCTTGTCAAGATGACCTTGATAGATATTGTTGCAGATGTTCATGTCTTTTGTGGATGTCTCGACTAATTTCCTAATACTTTCAACCAAGATATCTGTCTCCTCAATCTTCTTGATATGTTCAAAGGTCGATTTCATCCTATCCATGCAGTTGGCTATTACTTTTTTGCCTTTAGCTGCCAACTCTTTCAACATAGACTGACCAATCTTCAATGATTTTAAATCTAAGGAAAAATTCTTTACCAGTTCATTCAACATTTCCTTTTTGTACTCATCTTCTGCAATTCTAATAGTTGAGTCTACTAAGTTTGTAAAATCTGCTTTGAAGCTTGTTAGTATATTGTCTACATCATCAACTAACTAAATTTTTTCTACTTTCTTGTTTGCAGGTACTAGGTCATTTAGAAGGTTTACTAATTCAAAGAAAAGAGGATTCCTCATAACCTCTTTCTCTTTGGCCTTTTCCATGGCTAGGACACTAATCTTGATCAGGTCTTCTTCTCCCCAAGCATCCAGACTTGCTGAGTCAGGAGTTAAACTTGACAACAATGAGGTGGATGGTTGAATAGATGGTGTGAATATGGTATTCTAACTAGTATCCATGCATTAACTTTTAGCTGGGATCCATGACTGGTATCTCATTGTTTTGATTATCTTCCTCTTTGTTCAAATCTATTGAATCTATAGAGGGAACTTTATCTTGTTGCAAACATGTATCATCTATGCATGCCTTCTCTGTCTCTTCCGAGTTTACAAATGTTTTTTCAACTTTATCCATATCATTATCAGAAGTGGTCATAGATACCTTGATATCATCAATCACTATAGTATCCCATGAATCTTTTGTTGTATAAGAGGCTATTGAGACTGAGGGCGCTGAAACCTATGAACCTGTCTTAGGTGCACTCTGAATTACTAGTTTTGTAGCCTGTTTAGGAGGAACTAGAGTTGCCTTAACTGTAGGCATCATTGATAGATACATATGTCTGTCCAAAAATACCTGCTCAAATGCCTTCTGAGTCTCTTCACTGACCAGATCATACTCCTTGTTCATGATATGAATAATTCTTGTTTTGGTTCTTAGGTACAACTTTACTAAATCCAACAAAATGACTTTCTCATCATGCGAGCACACCGGGAGAAGACTATACAATGTTTCTTCTCTTATCCTCATATCCTCTTCAATTGATTGCATCTTCAACATATCAAGTATATTCCATACCTTGTTTGGTATGACAGTCTTAAGTTCCAATATAGTCCTTTTGAACTTAATCAAATGAGAGATGATCATAGAATGAATCTCTAATTTGTCTATCTCTTGATATTTGTCATATATACTCTTGAGAGACTCTAGTCTTCCTTCATTGACAATTCTGATCCTTAAGACATTAAGACTAGGTCTGAAACCTACCTCAGGAGGAGCTTGTGTGTTCTTTACCTTGCTCCTCTTAGTTCTTAAGGATGGATGACTAGTGGGTGCTTGCTTCTTTCCTCTAGACTTCTTGCTAGGTACTGATGGTGGAGATGCATCCAGATCAATGGTGGTTGATAGCGCAGATGTATTTGCATTTGATTTCTTCTTCTTCTTGGGCATATCATCAATCTTTTCTATTTTTACTTCTGTGGGAGTCTTCTCAAGTTCTTTGGCTATCTTAGCTTCTCTAGCTTTGTTAAGATCTTCTTGTGTAACACCATGAACTTTTAGGATATTTGAGGTAATCCTAGATGCCTTCCTTTTGTTCTCAGCATTGTATAAGATAGAATCAACTTGATTTGTCTTTTCTCTGTAAGTGCCCCATCTAGGTTCATTGGGATCCTTGGGCGTAGATAAGAGGACTTGTGCATAACCTTCCAAAACATGTTCTTCGATTTCATAACCAAGATGGTGAATCCATTTCATCCTAGGCTCAATTGCCTCCATGCAAGTATAGTCAGTCTCCACCATAAAGCATATGGTGTCTTTGTACTTCTCAACTATTTTCTCAGGTATCCTGAACCTTTTCTGCATCTTGATCCTGAATTTCTTGATGTCTATGTCCATAGAATCCTTCACACTAGTCTCTGATGTGGCTTTTAGTGAAATTTGTGACATAGTGGGTTTGCTTCTGTCTAGGTAGATATTTGCAACCTTTCTACTATGTGGAAGTAGAGATATATGATCAGTGAACCAAACCTGAATATCTTGTTCTTGTCATGCTTGATAGCTCGGATGTTGTCAATCAATTAAGCACACAATATCTCACATAGGTTGTACTGAGTATTGTCTTTCACCATTTTTATTGCTGCTAAGATAGTGGCTACAGATACACTATTTAGTCTTCTTGTGTGCTGAAATTTATAACCTAGTATCATGGTAACTAGCTTTATGTCATCTTCCTTGATGGGATCAACTGTCATACCATGCCTATCACTCCTGGATAAGCATGCTTTCTCAACTTGTTTCTTAACATCTTTACCAATTGGAAGAATTGGTCCAGTCTTGGGTAGTCCAGTCATCTCATGAATTAGATCAGTAGTGATGTAGACAGGAACCTCACCTATCCAGTATAGATCATCATGTATCCTTCTTAGTAATATCTTCACCCATTTTGGCTCATAGAACTCATGCACATTGGAATAATCAAAGATAGGGTTATCAGTGAGATGCATGTATTCATCCTTGAATGTATAATCTAGTTTCATCATAGAACCCATGAGAGATGCAAGTTTGTTGTCTCCAATGGTTTCCTTCTTACAGTAAACATATGCGTGGATGTCTTCTACATGTACGACTCCAAGCGGAGTCCTAGAGAATGCTCCTTCGACATCATCCAGTATGGACTTGAATGGATGCTTCTTAAAAACAAATCTCTTCCTCTCAGCAATGTCAAATACAATAGGGGTTTCCATACTTACTTGTAATTAGGTTAACTAGGGTTTCACAATGATTCTAAAATGACACGACTGCTAGGGTTCTGTTCCAAATCTAATCAGTTCACAAACCAACTAATCCTTCAAGCTATAGCCCTTTGATGCTCAATGCTTATCTTCTTTCTGAATGCCTCAATCTCAAGTGCAAAGTGAAGCTATTTTAAGATCTTTTGCCAATTTATATAAAGATCAATTACATTGAATGCTCATTGTCGTAAAGCGGTTTACAGAGAGAATTTCAAACTTTGTTCTGAATGAAGTAAAGGCTATGCTTGAATGCATACAACCTCAATTCTTGATATCATGCATGAATCCATAGGCGCATACTCAGAGGTGAGTATACCAGCCACGTAGGGGTTCAGAGCTAGAATAACTCCCCCTAAGAACATGAGGGTCAATTATTCAGAAGTAGAAGGTGCATCCACTGGGGATGCATCTGCTACCTTGTTTTCTTCAATGTCCTTCTTTACTTCAACCCATATTTTATCTGAGTTAGCTTTGGCTTCCACAAACTTGACTTCTCCTGATTCTTCAAATAGAGACTTCTTGGGATTCTCTTGTCCTTTTGTTCTTGATCTACAAAACCTTGAGATATGTCCAGCTTTTCCACATGAGTGAAAGATGATAGGAGGTCTTGTGTTGTTATTCATCATGTTGCATTGCTTAGTTGTGTGTCCATTGTAGTTAAATATCTGACATGTAATGTTCTGCAAGTTTATTTGAGGTTGATTTCTTTGATTGAATTGAGTTTGATTCCTTTGGTTCAGTTGAGGCTGATTTCTTTGATTTGTTCTACAATGAATAGCCCTATGACCAAACTTATTATAGGAGTAATAGTAACCATTGAAGGGTCTTACATTCTTACAATCTCTTTCCAAGTGTCCATGCTTGTTATAGGCATAGAAAGTATGGTTGACTACCTTGTGCTTATCTTCTGTTTTAGTCTCTTCATGATTTTCAATTTTATTTTCTTCTAAAGATTCTGTTAGAGCTTTCTTTCTTTCTTGTGATGAGTTGATCTCAATTTGAGCTAAACTATATCCCATACCAGTGGTGTCACCTTTTAGCTTTTGTGCATAGAGCTATGATTGAATCAGATCAGAGCTTGTGTGTAGTTTATCAATCTTGTCTTTTGCTCCTGATAATTCAAATTCAATTTTGTTCTTGATATTTTCCAATTCAAAGATTTTCATATTGGCTTGCATGAGTTCTTCATCCAACTATTTGTTTTCTTTGTTCTTCTCTTCAATAGTTGTTAAGCTATCAGTTAACAGATCATTCAATTCTTCTATCTTATGTTTCAGAGACTTGTTCTCTTCATTCAGTTTCAAATCATTGGTGGAGCAATATTTTAGTTATTTCCTTAGTTTCTTGATAAGCATTTGTGAACCATCAAATTTTAGTTTGAGTTCTTCATTTTCTTTCTCAGATCTATCTAGATCTTCAAGGGCTTCTTCAAGATTATTTTTTAGATGTTTGACTTCTGCTGAATCCTTGATCTCCTCAAGTGGTTAAACTTTTCTCTCTGAGGACCAAGCTCTAATACCAATTGTTGGAAACACTGAGAGGGGGGAGGGGGTGAATCAGTGTTTCGCTAATTATTCAAATTTAGCAGCTTAAACATAAATCAAATATACATCCAATGAAGCTAAACACAAGAACACATAACACTTGATATGATTACAGGGAAACCTTGATTAGAGGAAAACCCCAGTGGGAATTAGTACCCACAAATATTGTACTAGTATAATGAACCTGTTAAAGTTCCTTTGCCCTGTTAGAAGCAGTCCTTACAATGCGAGTACAATGAACCAGTTAAGGGTCTGACCCTGTTAGGAGTCTTTTACAAACAACCCTATTAGGGGTGAGGACTCACTGTCCAAGAGCTCACTGCTCAAAGAGAAAGAACGCTACAACCTCCTGAGAATAGATCTACACTATATCCAAAAATGAACTACTCTATGTGACATAGATGTCTGATCAGTTTTAGTTATGCGCTTATTCTCTTAACTTCTTTAAGGGCTCTATCTCATACTGATATCTTCATACTTCTCTACTATACATCTTCTCTAATTAATTTGATGACACTTCAAATGTATTTTTGCATTACATATATATATCTTTATGCCTAAATAGATGCGACTACAAACAAGACCTTAGTCGGCCCTAAAACATAATACACAATGCTTCCAAAAAAATTGGCTTAAGTGTGTTTACAACAATTTTTAATACATGCTTACAAACTTATTACAATAGGCACTTAGCCTTTACATAACAAAAGATTACATGCTAATTAAAACAATGAAGTCGTCTTCATACTCTGTATCCTGGACTACTAGTGAACTTGTTCTTTCTGTAACTTGTCCATACTGTTATTCTGTACCATGCATGTATAGGGTAAGCATAATGAAATATCATAGAGCTTAAGTCTGAATGCGTATATCCTTAGGTGGTCGTACACACGTGCGCTGATGCCTTGATTGACTGCAAGTCACTGTTCTGTTCTGTCGTCTACACTTAGTCAATTTTCACTTCATAGTTAACTATCAAAAACTTCATATGAATTTGTTGCCATAGTGACAACACAAAATAAGCCATATACTCCCTAGGAGTCAACTTACCAACAATTTCTATAAATTTAATAAGTATGGGCACCGAGCATTTGAATGAAGATCAAAGACTGGAAACAAAACAAGAAAGCCAAAGTTTGATGACTGCTGCAATCATTACAAGAAGTGTGATCACAAATCTGAAGAATACTAATCAAAAAAGAGAAATGAAAAATAGGTATTGAATCGACAGAATATACCAAGCAACCAACAAGGGACATCTATACCATGGGACTATAATACAAGGATATCTTGTTTAGTCTATGAAAGATATGGACGCATTGCTGCAAACTGTATGTTTCTACATGGCAGGAACAAAAGAAGATATTGGAGAAACCCTGGCATGGAATGCTTCAATTCTCACAAGTTAGGTCACCTTGCCAAAGACTGTAGGTACCGAGGTAAAGCTCCTATTGACAAAGAAAAATCTGAGAAACCAAGAGTGAATGTTGAATAAATGAGAGATCAGATGAATTAAACATGGAGAGGAAAGACCATGGATGATGGAACATCATTAGGGACAATTAAAGGCACTTCATCCTCTAGATTGGGTGTTACCAACTCTACCTAATTAGTTAATAGGTATGCATAGGAACTGCAAGTTAAATTTCAAATCTTAAAACGGTTACTAGTATATGTGCAGAGATCCATATTAGCATACTTAGATGCATTTTGATACATTTTGTTGATTTTATGTTTCACATTTATTCAGTAAAAGGAAAGTAAAGTTAGGTAATCAGTAAAGTACATTGGCGGAGCATTAATTTCTATTTTGATGACCATTGGAAACCCTAAACCGAGAAAAATCTATAAATAGACCTCATCGTTTATTATTGTTTCTTACCGTTTTCTAGAGCATTGTGAACAAAGTTGCAGAATTGAGTCTTCAAGCGTATTCGAGTGATTATGAAGGTATTTCTAAACTATTTTGAGCACATCTGAATCTACTTAAGGTATTTTTGGTGTTTCCCTAGGTGTGCTAGTTGCAACTGAGTCATAAATGCAAACCCTAGTTTGAAAAATCTATGTTTGACAAGAGGATATAGCCCCGAAAGCTCAAAACCCAGTTGCAGTTGAGAATGTTGAGCCCGTGAACCCTAAGTATAAGAATCCTCTTTCTAAAGAAGCTGAACCATACATGATGAGAGAAATTTCTTCCATTCTAGATAGATTTTTATTGATTGAAGATGTGCGAACATTCATCCACTATAACGTTGAAGAAATATGTGAAGCAGAAATTGATTCATCTTACCAGAAGTTATGTGCAAACGAGAAACTAAAGAGAAAGCATGTTCATCTAGATTCAGAAGGTTTGATACATGCCCTGTATATCTTGAGGGTATTCAAAATTGAGTGGATAAGGATGGTCCTTAGTCGATTACATGACCAATTTATGTGGCTAGATCAACCGGTGAAGATCATAAAGGATGTGCTACACATTGTAACCGGTTATTTGATTGGAGACAAGCCTAAAGATATCAAACAGATTGAGAAGAACAAGTTGAGAGAGTTAACCAAAGCCAAATGGGATGGGAGAGGTCTGAATATTTCTACTATTGAAGACCCCGATTTGAAATTTTCATGTAATATCTTGTCCTACTGATTATTCCAATCATTATAACTGGACAACGTACCTTGTGGAGCTGTTGATTTGCCTTACAAGATTGTAAAGAAAGATATGCAGATTGATCTATGTGATATATTGTTGAAACAAATTGAAGACAACATGAACACTATAAGGAATGCAAAGACAAGTAAATTGAATTTCATCTCACTACTGGTATGCATATAATTTTATTTTGTGAACTTATATCCATATGTTGGAAATGTGACATGGAATGTTGATAAGCCTATCATTTATCAAATCAGTGAGCACATTCAGAATTTAGGAGAGAATCTTGATATTGTTATGGATGCCTACTTCTCTAAATTCCAAACAAGAATGCATCAAAAATTTAGAGTTCCACCTCAATTAGTTAAGAAATATCATGACACTATTTGTTTTGAGGTAGACACCGACTCATGTATTGTCATGAAAGTTGAGCCTAGAAGTATCTGGATACAACCGATGGGATACGAGATGGAAAAATAAATTGCATCTCAACAAATTGAGACTATGTTAGCTAAGCCTGCTGAGAAAAGAGCAAAGAGATATGGTACATAGGAATAAGTTAAGGATAATATTAAACACAGTATATTAGTACCTAAAATTCAAAGAAGATCAAGCAAGACAATTTCTAATCTATCTGATAATTTAGGAATTGATAATGAAGAAGATGAGGCAGAACCCTTTGATGTGAAAGGAAAGAAACCGCAAGTGTGGAAGCCTTCACCAAGCCCCAAATCTACTAGACCATCAACAAGGTCTACAACCTCACCAAAAGAAAAGAAGACTTATGTTGAACTGAAAGGGAAGACATATTTAAGAAGCAAGAAGGAAAACACTAGACCAGGGAGAAGACTGAAACTAAATCTAGATAGTGACAAAGATTGAAGATTTAAGCAAATTAAAAGTTGTGAAAACTCACCTCTACCACTAGGAAGTCTATATGAAATACTAGACATAATGAAGAATTATTGAACATTCAAAAGAATGAAGCAAGAAAAATACAACACTCAAAGTAAAGAGAACAAGGTAAAAATTGAAGATGCAATTATTTACTCTTTACATAGATTCAGATATACACCACTTGAAGTTAACAAGTTTTTGCCTAATGAGTTATAGAACAACATATATGAAAGATGGAATATGCTATGAATGATGACAAAAAAAAATGAGAGAAATATCTCTCGTGCTAACTATACCAAACCTATCTATACAAGAAACTGAAGAGACATTGAAACAATATTCCAAATGATTCCTTGTAAAAGGAAGATATTTAAGAATTATGATAGGAGAATTGGAGCAAGTAAAGTTAGAAACTCATGTAAAATACAGAGAGATATTCAACATCAAAGAGACTAAATCTCAAGCTGAGCAAGGAAAGGATGCCATAACCGATGAAGTTGCCAAAAATGATCAATGTAAGAAGAATCTATTCACTTGACATTGGACACCGATGAAGTTATCACTGAAAAGGATCCAAGAGATGATATATTTAAATATGAAGATATTATGGCAACCAAGGACACTGATAAAAAACCAATGAATGTAAGTGACAAGGCTACTACTGATCCTACTCTACAACTTGTATTGGAACAAGTACTAGATTATCACACAACTCAAGGTGATACTATTACAGCTATGGATGCATAAGAGGAAGCCATCGAACCCCAAAAGGAAACAAAGAAAGAGAAGGAATAGGAAGAAGAGAAGAAAAAGGGAGTTGAGGAAGTGAAAGAAACACAGAAGGATATGACTACCGAGAAACTAGCAACACTGAACACTGAATCGGTTCCTCTGACTGAGTCTATTGCACAACAATAAGAGCCCGATAAAGATGAACCAAAGGATAAAAGTGAACTGAAGGAAGCCGAGAGAAAACAAGATGAGAAGAAAGAGAACACAATACCAAAAAACAAAGTAGAGGAGAAATAAGAGGAGAAGGAAGAAAACAAGAAAGAGGAGAAAAAATGTAAACTATTTCCACTGAGACAACATCTGATGCACTAAAGGCATCACATTCCTCAAAGAATTCACCAAGTGAAAGTATGTTAACAAAGAAGAAGAAATCAAATAAGAGGAAACATGTAGATATGAGCCAACTGATCATCTTACCAAATGTTGACTTGTCTACTATGAGCCTTGATGAAATGACCAAGTATGCAGAATTAGTGAGACTTAAGGCAATGCAAAAGAAACTACTTCAAAAGAGGAAGACGACCGATTTATTGGAAGTGTCAAGGATGTATTACAAGACATTGTCCTAGATGCCACTATTGATGAAACAAAATATATCATTAGTTAAGTAGAAGGACTAGTTGAACAAGTCCAAAATCCAAATCAAGTCACTACCGACTACATGATGGAAGTTTCATTCGAGGAAGATGGAATTACAAATGATTGAATCAATTCTAAACAAAATTGCAGTAGATAAGGTATCACTTTCCGAGGCCTCTACTGATATTGAGACTAAATTGTCTTATATTATTTCAATATTTCAAAAAGTATGTTCCATTTCACACTTTATCAAGGATATCAAGAAGAAATATGATTTTGTTAAGACCAAGTTGATTGAGCAGCTGAAAAATGTTACTACCAAGCTTGGTTCTTTACAAGTCTATTACTCGAGAATGAAGCAATTTATGGGGATGCAGTAAGAACCAAGACGAGAAGATAATGAGAAAAGGGTGGAACTTCTAGAGCTACAAGCATTGTTGATTCCCCACATTGAACTAATGCAAAGGCATTTGAAGAAGGCCAAGGATTCGGTCAACACCCTTGATGGTAGTTCACTAGACACCATCATTGGCATGGAAGTTGATGTTGCTACATAAATTGTCATAATTCAAACACTCAAGTATGCATGGGAGTCATGCCTAGCCGATATACAGAGGAATTATGCTCACATTTTCACTTAGGTATAAGATTATTCTACCAAGCACTACACAATTTTGGTTTTGGCATATTTGTCAAAAAAGGGGGATAATATCATATGTATGGACATAGTACATCAGGGAGATAAAGTATGTGTATAGGGGGAGTTACACAATATTTTGAAACTTTTTACCGAGCTATGGTATATCATAAGAAGTATTATCTAAGGAGGATTTGTACAAGAGATGTACAAAATTTTGATGACTTTGAAGTTTTTTTCAAAATGTCAACTAATGCCAAAGGGGTAGATTGATACTCCTATAAGATAGTTTGTTTTCATTAGTTTTTTTCAAAGTCATTGTCGTCAATGGAGATAATTGTTAATAGGAAGACTACACTAAGGCAAATAGTCGGTAAAGCATAGTATCAAAGACACCGAGCACCGAATAGTAGCAAGCACCGAGTTAAGCAGAGTTAGTCACCGAGTTAAGTAGAGTTAGCCACCGAGTTAAGAAAAGTTAGTCATAGAGTAGAGTTAGTCACCAAGTCACCAAGCAGATGTTATGTCACCAAACAAGATTAGAGCACATTACTGAATACACCAGAGCTGACATAAAAATTCAAATCTGAATACATTGAACCTGGATGCCGAGTAGGAAAGCTTTTACAATATTCAAGACATAAGTTAGGTAGAACATTGGGATTGCAATAACATGATTGCACATGATCATGTGGCAACTCAACCAATGAAATACAAGTTTAATAAATGTATTTGGAATGAAACCAACCTTGCACCACTTCAACTCCACCACAAAAGAAGGGTCTAAATTAGGTTAACCACATTAAGATCATACCAAAAGGAACAAAACATGAAGATGAGGAGAATGGTGAATATTGCAGATATAGAAGCAGTTACAATGACAAAGCTAAAGGAGTTAGAATGCATAAGTTCTTTAGTATAGAACAGATAAGTTACCAAGTGTAGAATGAGGTAACACACTTATAGAGCATAAAGAGTCTGAACAACATTATGGTTGATGCATACTTGCAGATATATTTATAATAGTTTGTGTAATAGTTAGGAGAGTAGAAATTTCATTCAGTGGGTAGGCCCTAACAGGTCTTATTTTATAAATCCTCTAACCAGGTACATCTCTTAGATGAGAGATTGTAAAATCCTTTAACAAGGTAGACTGAAAAAGTCTTTTGTACTTTTAACCGAGTATAATATTAACAGGGTAAGCTATCAGAAGTAGCTAAAATTGTAGCTCTAACTGAGAAACCATTATACTAGAGTAGTGAAGGATTGTGGGTGTCATCCCCAACGTAGTTTTTTCCTCTAACAAAGGATTTATGCATGACCAAAAATCATGGAGTTATCTTTCATGGTTTGCTAATTTACTTTACATTATTTTCAATGTTTTTATGAATGATATTCTGTTCGGTGAAGAGTAAAGAATAGTAGTTACAAGTTTTATAAGTACTGATCCACCCCTCCCCTCTCACCACTTACCTTTCCATAGACTAACCCAACACTTTATGCTTAATTGATTGGGAATCCATTATTATTTGATCATTATTGAATCAATCAATTGATCATATCATATTTGTCTCTCTTGTGCTATATATTGAAATTCTAGATCTTGGCATTTTTATTCTTTCCTTAGGAAAATTCTTACATGGTATTAGAGTCATAGAAGATTTCATTGAATAGTCATTGGAGAGCCTAGTTTTCTACATCCTTTGGAGGGCCACGATTAAAATCTGGGATCAACAACTTGTGGGAGCATTTTGAGCAAGATTAGACCTCGCCATTGCATACGGGTGGCCATTCCAGTGAGTTTTGACAATAATTTTTCCTAGCTTGGGAAAAAGTCAAATTCAAGGCAATTTTTTTACAAACCAGACCCCTAAGGCCCAATCTGCAATTGGGTAATAGTTTTTGGAAATTTTTAATTCAAATCTGCAATTATTTATATTTTCATCATTATTTTTCAGATTTGCAATTTATTTTATTTCCGTCATCTTCTACAAAAAAATTGGCCTATTAGGCCCCAATTTTCAAAACTTCAGGATGCATCAAAGAATATTCCAAATCATACTCAGAGGCATTGGGTTGTCAATACAAATCAACATCGCATACCCCAGTCGACATCAACCCATAGTGAACATCATCGAGCTCTTTATTAATATTCATGCATGCAGGGGGTTTTAAACAATATATACCAACTTTGCGGGATGCATGTGGGATAAATCCCACTACTCCTACCTGTATTGTGTGTCGATCTCTTAACTTGGCTCCCAGATGATCAGATCCAATCTCTCAGCTTGAATCTTATCTCGACGAGCTGAGCTGAGCATCACACCTCACTAGAGCAGTGAATGTGCCATGCCGAGAAGCTTGTTGATACTTGGAAAGAAATAGTCGACCATAGTCAATGTGCCACCAGACATGTGAGCACACAAGAAAATGACAAATGCAATTAGTAGAGGCAACACATCAACAGGGGTGACACGCAAAAGGCCAGGTCACCATGCATCACTACCACGTAATCTTGGAATATTCTTTTTTTTGACATGTCAATTTTCACTAGATTAAATTTGACGGTTGTCTAGACATTACATCTAGTCATTTTGGTTTTGCATTGACGACCATTTGGATGTCAAATTAAACATATTGACTATGTCATCATTTCAAGGCATTAAATTTTATGTTTGTTTGACTGTCATTTCTGAGTGATATTGAACTTTTGTGACTGTCGTTTAGACTTCAAATTTAATCAAGCATTTTTTACGCCAGCAGGGCTGGAAATTTTGGACCCCTCATGATTTGTATTTTTTATGTTGCAGTCTGACTTTGAGAGGCCATAACTTGGTCATCCAGGCAACTTTTTGAGTGCAATGTTTTTTGGATTTTGGCTAGAATTTCCTGAACTTTTTAGTGGTGGTGTTCTTTTCTGGTTTTGGTGTAGGGATTTTACAAAAATTATAGTTTTTGGCGACTATACATGTCCAATCCTTAGTTTTGCAACTTCGGAGGCTTTGTTTGGGCTCATACAGACATATTTCAGGTGCTATTTTTATAAAAAAGTGAATAATTTTTTGTGTACTTTCCATATTATCTATCAGATTATAGTCGTATTTGGAAGAAAATATTACTTTTAGAATTTCGTCTCTTTTGGCCTATTTTGGTACTTGTAATCAATTAGATCCATTAGTGATCTTGTGTCTTGATTGTGTGAGTCTATTATTGCTTCATATTTGTTGTATTTGTATATGATGAAAACCTACTTGTTGGGATCATGCTCAGACATGAAAATGTTAGAGATATACATCAAATAACTACATTAACATATCAAAAACATACTTCAAAACAAGGCTTCCACCATAACCTTCGATGATCTAAACAAGGATACCTAAGCCTTGTTGATTTTCTCTTAAAGAGGGTTGTGGGTGTGCTCTCCCAACACAATGTATTGATCCCACTAAAGATTCAAATGATATGATGAAAAATAACTGCAAGCTATGTGCAATGATGTTGAATAACTCAAGAACTAGTTATGGAGAATTAGCCTCAAGCATTCAATGATAGTAGATGGGAAACTAAATGCTAAGAATATGGTATTCAATGCAAGATTGTAAGCTATGAATGAACTACAACTACCATGATTTAATGCAAATATCTATCACACAAGGTTAGTACAAAAACTCTAAATGAATCCAAGAAGCTCTAAACTCATCCTAGCATGATAACTCTAAATACAAGAATAATGGTTGATTTACTATTGGAAAGACTCCTATTTATAGGATTTTGGAGGCCTTGGGTGAGGTGGAACACATGTGGCATCCACATAGGTTCCACATTCAGGACACACAAGTCATGCAAGAGGCCAATTTTTCTCACACATGTGTGAGCAACTTGAGATGTGATGGGTCAATGTGTACTTGAAGTACACATGTAAGAGATGTGTAAGAGGTGTCATAGATCTAGTCCAATGAAACACTTTTAGAAAGTGTAAGAGAGTGTCATCAAGGTTGTAAGAAACCTTGTTGGCACAAAATTAGCATTATTTGAAATTCAAATTTATGGAATTTGTCCACACATGTGTGAGAAACTAATTAGGACAAATGGGTGTAGGAATCCTAAAATTAGCCTGATTAACCTTAGTTAATTAGTGACTAGGCATATTTGGTGAGAGTGATGTGAGGTAGGGTAGGATCTGATGACCTTATGGAAAGATATATTGTCAATTATAGCCAAAACACTTAGTCATCACAGTGTTGACCGAGCCAACAGTGCAACCCGAGCAGTTATATTGTAACCCGAGCAGTTATATTTTAACCCGAGCAGTGGCTGTGTCGATCGAGCAGATAGTGGTAATCAGTATTACCTCAGTACACAAAGTAGTCCAAGTACAAAAAGTAGCCCAAGTGCCAAATTTTACTATGTTTCCCAAGTGACAGCATAATGCTCGAGTGCCAATATATTTCCCAAGTGGATCACTGGACCCGAGTAATAGTTTTGGGCCGACTTAGCTTATATTGTTAGATATCAATTTATCTTATGGAAGTTTACTTACACTTGCATTTGGTTTGGATAAGGTATAAATATAAAGTATTTTGTTTATCCAAATAAGTGAGTGAATATATGAATAGAAGCATGTATGCAAATATGAAGTGGCAGATTGTTTAAGAGGCTACAACAGTATAAGGAACAACAAAGACTCATCCATCATAGTCAGGTTATTATTTTATATCATTGGATCTTATTCAGCAATTCAGAGTTGCATTGAAGATCATCTACTGGTTCATCCTAATAGGTGCATCAGAAAAATCCTCTAACAAGGTGGACCTAATGGTCCTTTATAAATATCCTAACAAGGTTGCATTACTTGATTGTATTGTACTAAATCCTTTCACAAGGTGGACCTAACAATACTTATTGCTCCTAATAGGGTATGCAATAAGAACTGGTCAATTATAAGCTTTAATAGGCTAAATTTATACTGCAGTAATAAATCTTGTGGGTAGCATCCCTAGCCCAGTTTGACTTTCTATTTGGAAGGTTTCTGCGTAACCAAATATTGTGAATTTTTATTGCTTTTCATTTCATGCATGCAATCAGATTAGATAATCTAATATTGGATTAAAAGGATTAAGTTTTATTGGTTCTTGATTCACCCCCCCCACCTCTCAGTCACCTTGACTCAACATATTTCCAAAAATTGGTATCAAAGCTAAAGGTTCTCTTTATAGAAGTATAACAACTTGAGCAAAGATCAAAGGCAATGTAAATATATAGACTAGAGAAAGCCACTGAAAATGAAAAGATAGTTCTACAAGTGGCCAAGGATCAGATCAAGAAACTCAAGGAGCAGCTCTCTCTTTCCCTGAAAATAAGAAAAGATTTAGCAGTACAGATGAATGAAAAAAGTTACATAGAAGAAAGAATTGATGAATTATGCAAAGAAAGAAGTTTAGAAGAAGCAGGTGCAGCAATTGAAGACCTACTTGCAAAGAATCTCAATTTACATGAAGAATTCAGAAATTTGAAAAGAGAACAAGAAATTCACTCAATCAGAATATGTGAAGTCATAGAACAAAAGAGTCAAGTAGAAAATGATAGAAAAATCACACAAGAAGATAAAAGATTGTTGAGTACAAGATTAGAGGAAAAAGAAAAATAAATCCATCATTTATCACTTCAGCAAATAGATATGATAAATCAACTCAATAATGTAAATCAAAAACTTATCAATCTGAGGACAAAAAATGAAAGACTGTAGAATGATCTCAATACTAAAAAATAAACCAATGAGAGTATGATGAATTCATAGGGAAGCATGGATCAGTTGACAGAGAAAACTCAACTCAGACATCATGGACATACTAGATTAGGTTATAATGAGAAAGGTGAATCCTCACAACAAGGAACTCAAAAGAATAGAAAACCTACTTGTAATCATTGTGGAAAGCTAGGGAACACAACGAACAAGTGTTGGAGCAATAGAAAACAAAACTTTAATGATAAATGCTACAGATGCAAAAAACATGGACATAGGGAAAGCGAATGCACTAAGAAACCTAAGTTTGAAGGAAAATGTTTCAATTGTAACAAACAAGGTCACAAATCCTCCGAGTGTAGAACTAAGAAATGGAACCATGCTGAACAACTAGCTAAAGCAATTTTTGGTTGGGATGACAACACATGGAGCAGATGTTGTCACTGTGGTGAATATGGGCATATTCCAGTGCAAATTGTGTAAAGACTCACCTCCGAAAAGGAATCCTACTAAGAGATGTTATGTTTGTAAACAACTCGGTCATCTAAGAAAGAATTGCATGAATGGAGAGAAAGTGGATACTAGTTTTGAGAAAGGCAAAGCAAAAGTTTCTAAAATCAGAACTCAGATGAATTGGCAATGGGTAAGGAAATCTCCTAAGAGTTCAGATCAAAACAATGAAGGATCTAATGGCACCCAAAGTAGTGAGTTGGGTGGATCTACCATCTCTGAATAAACATGCAAGGAGACTACTAGAACTATACATACAAGACATCCTACATCAGTTCTAGACATGATAGTAAGTCCAAATCAACATATTGATGCACTAGGACACATTGTAGTTTTAACTAAGTCAAGATCTCAGTAACACCCGAGTTGCACAGGCTTAACCGAGTTAATTTGGGTCGTACAGTTTTAAGGATATAGAAGTTAGTGTTCATTGAGCTTCATTTCGATCTATGCCAGCTACCATGTATAGAGAATTTAATGAAAAATCAATGGTAAAATCTCTTTTGAAATATGAATTGCAAGTGTTATTATTTATAAAGCTTTTAGTTTGTAGAGTCATTCAGTGCCTTAAGAAATTCAGAGTGAATTTGTTTTCAAAAATTTTAAGTTGCAAAGTTTTATCGATCCTCCGAGAATAATGGCATCTACATCCAGTAGCAAGGTTAAGAAAGGATCTGAGATGTTGGTTAGGAATGGAATCTGCGAACCTCCTAAGTTTAAGCTTCATCTAGTGGTTGCAGAGGAGATAGACTCGATGGGAGCTCATTCCCTAATTCCTCCAAGGGTATTGTTGATCAATGATATCCGAGCCTTCTATCATTGCACAATTCAATAGCTAGGGACATTGGAAATGAAGAATGCATATAATAAACTCTGTGAAGACGTAAATCTGAAGCCAGAGCATAAACACCTAGAAGTCAATGGTTTGATTCACATCATGCATATGCCACAGAATTTCCAGGTTAAGTGGATTAGGTTCATTCTGAGCCAAGTTCACGACATGCAGCTATGGCTGGAGCAACCAGTGAAGATTACCAAGACAATGGTACACTGTGTTACAGGGTATCCTATGTTGGACAAGTATAAAGCTACCAAAACCCTACCTTGGGATGACCTAGCTATGAAGACTCTTTCCAAGTGGGACGTAAGAGGTATGAGACTAAATGGAGTAACTATCATGGAATTGAAGTTTGGAATTCATGTTATTCCTCAAAAAATCTATAGCTCTAGAAGACCTAACAGTGTACCATGTGAGGCTGTGGACTTGGCATACAAGGTGGTCAATAAAAACCTCTCATTCTCCCTTTTCGAGTTGCAGCTCATCCAATTAAGCAAGAACATGGAAAGCATCTAGGTATCAAAGACCAATCTATGTAAGTCTGGTTCACTTTTGGTCTACATATTCTTTTACATTCAAAATTTTTTCCCTTCCAAAGGCACAGTTGTTTGGAAGAAGGACAGACCCATAATATATCAAATAAATGTGTTCATAGCTGAATTAGGAGACAATTTTGAGAGCATCATGGATGCATATTTTGAGGAATTCAGACAAAAGAAGCATAATAGGTATAGAATTCGTAGACAATTGGTTGAAGACCACAAGGATGATGTTTGTTTCCTAGTTGATTGTGATAAATTATATATTCAGGCAGTCAGGCCTAGGGTTGCATGGGTGAAACCTCTTGCATATGAGGTTAACATAGATGAGACCAAGAAAATCATTGAAGCTCTTGTGAATGAGCTTGTTGACCCCAAAGCACCATACTTTGGTACATATGAAGAACCCAAGAGTAGAATTTCAATAGAGATTGAGATTCCTAAGATTCTGAAAAGAGGAAAGAAGAGGTTAGAGAAGTTTGGAAAGAAGTATGGAAAGACTTCAGACTCTCCTCCTTCTATCTCAGTAAGCAAAGAAGATGAAATTAAGATAGAAGATGATGTATCTGAAAAGGAAGAGGGAGAGGTAGAATCAGAGCATGCTAAGAATAAAAAGAGGCTAATTCTCAAGAAAATACCTAAGGCCCCTACCCCTACCCTCACTACCAGCAAACCCATAAAATCAAGAAGGAAACTCATATTACCTAAGGAATATGAAGAAGATGAAATCACATTCAAGAAGCCTCCACCTACCTTAGAGAATAAAATTGAATCCCTAAGAGAAGGTAGTGGTATGAGTTCTCTAAAATCACTAAATTATGCTTCTAGAACTAAGGATGAACAAAATCAAATTGAGGAAGCAGTTGTAGAGAAGATGACTAGATGGAAGTATGATCCATCTGAACTGAAGAGTCACATGCCTGGAGACCTATTCAAGGCAATATTTGTTCCCTGGAGAAATGTTGTCCGAACAGAAAAATATATTAGAGAGTAGACATTGAGGCAAGTCATGCCTACTATGACAAACAAAGAGGTAAAAGAGGCCATGACCAAGTATGAAAGAAAACACACTCCAAGGTTCATGACCTTTCAGGTATTGAACAAGAAAATAGAGGATGTGGTGCAGGCATCTACAAATATAAGGAAAACAGTCTTGGAAATCAAAGAAGAAGACAAGATGAAAGTACGGAGTACAGATCAAAAAGAAAAGACTGATGATGTAGATTTACCTGAGGTAGAATCTATTGAAGCATCCAATGCAGAATAGATAGTAGTAGAGGTAATGGAATCTCTACCACAATAATCTATATATATCATCCTATCTCTGATCAAAGACAAGTCTACTAATCTACATTTGGACTAGTAGGGACCGAGCACCAGGCTCCACTTACTACTGGGCCAAGCCTGACCGAGTTATAGAAGGTAACTGTGAATATTCCTTCAGTGAGCATAGATGCTATAGTTGATTTAGACCCTAAAGTTGGTGCAAAAAATGTCAATGACCTATTCCAACTGAATACTGAGGAGAAAACTGAGGAAGGAAAGGATATAGATGATAGTGGAAAAGGTAAATAAATTGTTCCTTCACCCAATTCTAAGGACAGTGAAAAAGGAAAATAAATAAACACTGATGATATTGATCTTGAGCAAGGCATTGTGATTCCAAATTGGGATCTATCCAATCTAATAGGAGAGCAGATGGATACAATAGGGGAGCTATGGAAGAAAAGAGCTACACAACAAAAGCTCCGAGCTGAAAAGAAAAGAAACAGAGTGTTGGAGGACATAAAAGGTATATTCCTAGATGCACTAGAATTAGAAGTAAATGAGAGTGATTCCATTATGGACCAACTTGTAGACATAGTCCACAAGTTCAATAAATATTTATATGGTCAAGAAAAAATACTGCAGAAGGTAGAAAGAAAGTTTGAAAACAAATTTCTAGAGAATGTTGTAAGCAAGATTGTAATTGATCAAGTAAAGCTAAATTCTCTCATTAGCTCTCTAGAAACTATAGTAAATAATGTTGCTTCATTATTTGTAAAGTTAATTGATACTTCAAACTTCACAATGGAAATCAAGACAAAACTGACAAAGGTAGATACAGATCTGAAGGAAAGTGCAAATCAATTGGCACTTAACCCGAGTTCAAGTTCAACACATTTTGTGAAAACTAAGTATCTGATAGACACGCAGGCTGAATTACTAAGGGAAGAAGCAAGGACAAGAGAATCTCTCACACCTATGCAGAGCCAAATCCTTCCACATATGAATGTAATGCAGAAGCATATAGCTCATGCCAAGACTCTTATTCATGACAACAAATTTTTAGTTGCAGAGCTTATGATGGAGCTATCAGAAGAGATACATATAGAGTTACACGTCATGAAGGTGTTGTAGGATAATTGGGACAATACTTTGTCTCAAATTTTAAAGGTACATAATGATTTCCTATCCTATTTTGGAATTACCATATGGATATATTTTGGCATTTGTGTCAAAAACAAGGGCGAAATGTATATAGGATATAGGAACTATATATATATATATATATATATATATATA
>MU225083.1:2614122-2627951 GCA_018584345.1 Thuja plicata | reverse complement strand
CCCCCCCCCCCCCCCCCCCCCCCCTCTCTCAGTCACCTTGACTCAACATATTTCCAACAGGATCTAGGTTTAGATTTAAATTAATCTAAATTAGATTTAGACTAATTATGGTTTATAAGAATTTTAGCATGTGAAGGAATAAATAAATTATAAATTTATTTAAAGGGGAATTTCATGTGGGGAAGTATTAAATAAAATTTAATACATTTAGAGGACAAGTATTTAAATTAAATTTAAATACTTTAGAATAATGAACTTAATTTAATTAAATAAGTGGAAGAATATAACAAATATAATTAATTATAATGTTACGAGGGAGGATTTTAGGTGTCTACAATATTTATCAAAATCAAAAGTCCACTTTGGCCAATTTTAGCAAGTGGAAATTGTAAATGCACTACATATAAAGTGCCAAAATCATGTATTTGGGAGGGGGGTTCTTTGATTTGTTGCATTTTAAGGGGTGCTATGATTTTTTGATCTCATTTTTTCATGTCAAAAGTGTATTATTGATGTCATCATGGGATATGTGTTTCATCCTACTGTCATATCTTTCACTGGGGATAATTATGCATCATGGGCAAAAGACATCATCACACATTGTTGAAGGCTTAATCTATTTCCTCATCTCTATAGACTCTTTCCTGAGCCACAAGGAGAGTGGAGTCAAGCAAATTTGGAAGATAAGAACACTTATATAAAAATCCTTCTTAATGGAACCATGAATGTGTCTCTCTTCTATGCCTTCGGCCCCAAGATCATGGATATTGAGTGCCCACGCACAATTTGGACAAAGATTTGGGAGCATTTTGGAGATCCACATGTTACTCCTTTCCCAAAAGATCTAGCTTCATATTTCCTCATTCCACTTGATGATGAAAATAATATTCCCTTCAATGAAGACATCATACGGGTGCTACATAGTTGGCATCCTGATCTAGAGGATTGTGATGATTCATCATATCTACTTGAGGATACTTCTCCATTTGAGATCATTTCTATAGTTTCTCCTAATGATGTTTATACTGATGATGACTTCTTAATAGACATTGAAATTTTATTTTTAAAGTCCTACATTGAATATTTGGGAGACATCATTGATGAAATTCATCTTCTATTTGTTAAGGATGGTCCTTCTTCATTTGTTGTGAGGGAACACTCTGACCTTCATCATTCTCCACTTGATCCTTCTTTTGATTTTGACATGATTTTGGATCCTTTGATACAACATTTGGAGGAGGCCTCTTTCACTTTCAAGAAGACATTTGAGTCTTTGGAGATTGGAATTCACGAGTCTCAAACTTCACTTGAGTTGTCACATTGCATGGTTGATCATACTTATGTGTTGGAGATTCCTATTCAGTTTCCTGAGACATCATACATTTTGAGTGTTCTTCCTAGATATTGGAGAGGATTCATTGATACACCTATGTCATTGTTTCTTTCTAATGGGAGGAACATCATTCAGTTTTCTTGGAGCAGTTCCTACATTGATCATGGAGCATCTACCATTGGTGTACCTTCTACATTGAGGGGGATGCTTTGCTTCTCTTCCTACTTCCTATTTGAGGAGACATCTTTTCCTTTGGACCTTGATCCAAATTCCTACATGGATCAGTGACCGTTGGTTCCTTTCTTGTCACCTTTTTCTGTTGGGTATGTTCCTGATTCGTTCGTGGCATCTTCATCAACCAAGGATATGACAACACATGATAATATTTCAAAGGCATCTTCATACTTCATTTGGATTCCCCTTCCTTCTTCCTATACAAAATGGGAAGCATTATTACATTTGTACTTTGTCCATCTTCTTCCTAAGGGGAGAAATGTTGTTTGTAGGTATTGGACTATGTTTTTCCTTCAAGCACTCACCATCCTTGGAGGAGATTATTCATTATGGGGGGATTTCATGTCTCCTTGTTTCCTTTCTATGGAGGGATTCTTTATTGTATATGCATGATGTATGTCATAATGGGGGGGTCTTGATTACTCCATCCATCCATGCATCTTGTTTGTTTTTTATCTCTCTTTTTGGGGGAGGGTTTTTCCCATGAGGTTTTCCCTCTTTCTCTTCTTTATGAGAGATTGAATTGCATATCTTTTGCACTTGCAAATGGTACATGGGTACCTAACATGGCCTAGTAGTTTTGACGCATCATCCATTGTCATATAGCATTGTGAGATTAAGTGCATTCCCCTAAGTTGCATTTAAGGGGGGGTGTGTTGGTGTAATTAAATATTCCTAATTATACTTTATTTAATCTTACTTAGGATAATGCATTGCATAGTATTTTTTCATTGAGACACCTAGGAGTTTGCATTTCATTTTAACACATGGTGTAGGAGAAATTCTAGTTTAGGTGGTGATAGTTGTTATCTCATTCCACTTTATGTGTGAGATCCACCTTTACTGCTCTTATCACATTATCATTCTCTCATTGTTACACATGTTTTCACGTACTTCATTGTAATATAGAGGATTATCCACCTTTGGTGGACATGTGATTCCACCTTGTGTGGTTGATAGGTTATCTCTTGCATCACCCCTAGTTATCATGCATTGCCTATATATTCAGGCACATCTATTTTGTACTTAATTGATTGGGCATCCATTATTATTTGATCATTATTGAAGCAATCAATTGATCATATCATTTTTGTCTCTCTTGTGCTATCCATTGAGCTTCTAGATCTTGGCATTTTTATTCTTTGCCTTAGGCAAATTCTTACACATTTCAAGACAAGGTATGCCAGGATTTTAGTATTGGACCCAGATAGTTTATATATTGATCTATATGTTGTATTTCATCAATTTAGCTATTAGAAAGGGTCAATAAAGATATTTTGATGATATGAACAAATGACCTATATTTTTATAACTAATAACTGAACACTTTAGCTATTTAAGTGATTCTATAGTCCTATGCATTGCCAATTCACTATACCCGTAGGGTTTATGTTAGTAGAAATTCATGTTATGTAGATGGTATATAGGGATTGCATGATTGAGTACATGTGATAAGTAGGTGCATTTTCATATTCACACTTAGCTATTAGAGTTATTTTTTTATCACAGATGTCCCTATCTATCACCCTTCTTAAAGGATCAAGATGCTTCCCATGTGAAAATGAGTGGGCCCCTACTTACTCTATGGTTGGAGGTAAATCACTCAAATTATGCCTTCCCTCCTAGAGTTGGAAAACATAGCATCCACATGCATGAGATGACTATGATTGATGATATTAGACTCATGAAAAACTATTGGTAAATAATAGTTAGAATTTGTATATTGACATACCTTGGTAGATTGTGAGGATAGTAGTCCTAATTCATATTGTATCTTATTTGTAAACTTGAATCATGAAAAACTATGGAATGTTGTGATATTGACATCTATAATATATGAAATGTGAATGTATATGTTCATTGTTGTATGTCTTAAAAAAGGAATTAAGAGAAAAGTTATCACATTTTTGTGTTACTAGATTATAGATTGTACATTAAAAATTATTATTATTGGGGGTTTTCTATGTGTGGTATCATACTCTAGGTTCAAATACTAGGGCCTATGAGCCTAGTATGTATGAACATACTTTTTTTTAAAGTAAGCCCACAAAGATTGAAAAGTTATTTTCTTTCTCTAAGCATATATTTGGGAAGGGGGAAGTGATTTAAAAAAAAACAGAAAAAATCAAACCAATTCAATGGTAAAATCCTCCCAACTACCTCTCAAGGAAGAGGAGTAACATATGGTTATTTGACAACATGACCTTAGTGTTTTCTATGGGTCATATTAAGTTGAACAAAGCGATTATATTGATTGTGTTTCTATATTTTGTATGTATGTAGAGTTCTAGCTCTAACTGTAGGACCTAAAGTCTCTACTAAAATTGCATTTATTTATGCATAAAACTTTATATGCTTTGTTAATATTCAATTAGATGTAGGAGAAACTAAATGTTGAAGATCCTACACATAAATGAGATAGTTTCTATGCTGATTTATAGATAGTTCAATATAGAAACCAATTGGAAAATGGTGGACCATTACCTAGTTATGGAGAGTTGGAACTTTCAAGTTCCATTGCACAAGGTAATTTATGAGTTTTTCGTAAGAGATTTATGGTATTATCTCAGAAACAAGAACTTGATTTGTATGAAATCACCTTCTTCTATCTTAATTATTAATGAATGGTTGACTAACTGATGAATTCATGTTTGTGTTTTATTCATACACCCTGGTTTGTATTGAGATAGATATTGCTGATAAAAGTTGCATAACCTCTTGAAAATGAGACATTAATGTTAATGTTAGCTCATGTACTAGTTTTGGTAAATGTGAACCATTATTCATGTATTTCTTGCAGCAAGAGTAGCAAATTTCATTAAAAAACACTTTCTAATGTTTGGAATTAATATTCCCAATGAGAAATCCTTAGTTATTGAATAATTGATTGCATGGTTGTATGATTTGATTGTTTTATGCATTGTAAATCATCTACATTTACAATTGCATTGATTGACAAGGTTGGTTACATCCAATTCAATCACTAGGTTGATGTTTTGGTATACAAATAGTAATTCCACTATTTGCATGGACATCTAGTAGGGTAGTCACAACTTCCTCTATTCATACGTACACGAGCAAAAATGATATTTGACAAAGATTGTGACTAGCTAAATTCAATTGCTAATTGCATTTGTTTATAAACATGTTAAAATTGATCTTTCGCCTACTAATGACATTACATGAATTTTCTAATATCATTTGCAAATTCATTTTCTACAATATCCTCAACCATAAAAGCTATGAGCTAAAAACTCATAGAATTTTCTAATATCATTTGCAAATCCATTTCTACAATGTCCTCTCATCATAATCATTAGATGTCATGACTAACAACTCTTGGAAAAAAAATTCAAACAATTGTCATGCCTCCTTTATTCTTCCACATTTTAGTTGTATGATCTACATTTCCAGATCAAATATTTGATAAATAAATGTTTTTTATGATGCTTTGATAGATGTCCAAAATGTTCCAAAATTCCCATTTTGACGTGCATAGGAAGATGTTGATAAAATGAAATCAGCTTTACACAACCATTTGCTTAAAAGATTCTAAAACCTCTTCAACGGAAGGACAATGTAAAATATCTCGAATCATCATATTCCTTTTTGTTATTATGCATGGAATTATTCCTTTTTGTTATGCTCGATTTGATAAAGGTTAGGAAATCTAAGCTTGACACTTTTACATCTGCTTTTGACTTTATTAAAATTTTCCCCATAAAATCCATATTCTCGATATTCCACATATTTTCATGGGGAATATTAGCAAACGGTTCATATGCTATGTTTGTGGTTCATTTTGTATGTATGAATTTCCAGCTATAATTTATTGTGCTTGATGGACCCCATACACTCTTCCACTGTTTTCCTTATTGTGTAGATTTAATTGTCTTAATTATAATTTTGTAGATTCGTGAAAATCAGCTTTGTAAGAAAGTATACATAAAGCAAACAGCAATAATAATTATAAATGTGTTTTTTTTTTCATATTGAAATAATGTGAAAAATACAAATAGATAGGCAGCTACAGGCTATCAAAAGAAATAAAGAAAAAACAGCAATAACTAATAACAAATTTAAAACAGCAACTTATTAAGTTGTTAATTACATGATTAAACAGTAATAAATTTGTTATAAATACAATTGTGTCTATAAATAATAAAAGAATAATATATATTGTTTTAGTTTGATGATTTCTTAAAGTAAAATGAGTTTGTTTATATATGAATATAAATTTGTTATCAAAAGTTGCAACATTCACTAATATTTTTAGTTAATCAGTTTTTATTTAGTTTTGTAATGTTTTGTCTTTGTTCTGTCCGATGGATCTTGACTGTGCTTATAGCTCTTTGTTTCTCTGTAGACAAGATTTTGGATCATTTCAAAACCATGTTTAATAAAAAACATTAAATAACATCTTTTCACTATACTAATTATATTAGACGGAGTTGCCTAAGAGATATTCTATTATAAATTAAATGATTTATAATATCTCATAAGATGTCTTCAAGATATAAAATTTAACTCCATAAATAGATGTCTTATGTCAAAAGAATCTATACCAAATATACATTAACAAATTATAACCTTCCAAAAACAAAAACAAAATATAGGACAAATCAAATTAATCAACTAAAATATATCAATAATAAAATGCAAATCAACAAATTATATCCTAATATAAAAAAATTGAAGTGCACAAGAATTATATTCAAATAATAAAAAATATTCTAAAGAAGTGTATGCTCCCGTACAAATATTCTCGCTTAAGATAAAATCAATAGTTGAAGTTTCCACTCCAAGAATCAATGCAAAATAAGAGTTTGCCATCACATCACTAGCATTGGCATCACTGTTCATAAAAGGATTTAAGAGACAATTACAAGCTTAGGGAAAAAAACACTTTTAAATTTTCACCATAACATCAATCTCTTGTGCTTAAATTAAAAGTCTGAACTTCCAACTTTGCAAAGTGGGACCTATAATAATAATAATTATTATTATTATTATTATGATGATGGCAAAAGTGGCCATAGCCTATATATATATATATATATATATATATATATATATATATATATATAAAAGTTCAACAAAGACTCATGGAAACTTAAACACCTACTAAATACAAAAATAGTCATGGTACATATTTGTATTATTATTAAGTATATGTGCATGTCATATAAGATATAAAATAGACTTAGAGATATTCTTTTTAAAGTGTCTATTTTTAATCAATTTTTCACAAAAAAAATATATCACTCATTTTTTTAATTTCAAAATCATTAATGTGCCCACCAATTTATTAAGGTATGTTGTTGATTACTTTGAGGTATGTTTGTATTAGTCACTTTGATATAGACTTGCGGTCTCATGAGGGGGCTTCAGGATCTATTTTTATGGAGCAGATGGTCCCATGAAGCAGGCCCTACTTTTTAGAGTGCAAATTTGAGCAGGTGGAAAATGTGGGGAGCTAGAAATTGCTTAGTCAAGTGAATTGAATATGTTAAATAAAAAAAATTCATGAGACCACCTGCTTCCATAAATTGTGAATGGTGAACACAATTCATGGGACCTCCCACTTTAAATAACCCTAAAAAATCTCAACAACACCAAAATTGTTTAAGAAGCCCCTTCCATGGGACGCACCCTTAGGACACAGTCTTATGAGAGGGGCTTTAGGATCTATTTCTATGGAATGGGTGGTCCCATCAAGCAAAAAAAAAAGTTTGCTACATAAATAATTAGAATCTTCTCCTAAATAGCAGCCCCTACTTTTTAGGGTGCAAATTTGAGAGGGTAGAAAAGGTGGGAGCTAGAAATTGTCAATCATATTAAAAATTTCAATTATTGTCAATAATTTTTTAAATTAGTAGAAGCTCACCATTAGTATACATCTTATTTGAATTAGGATAAATTAAACTTTGAAAGAAAAAATTATAACAATATTATAAAATAAAATCTAAAAATTTGTAAATATGTCACAATTTATAAATTCAAAACTAAATACTGATTTTAAAAAAGAAAATTGTAATATTTCTTTTGATTTAAGATTTTATTTCATCCATTCAAAAAAAATATAATATATTTTCCAAATAATGTAAGAAACATTTATAGATAATAATAATAATACACATGAATAGAATGTAATTGTGGGCGTCGAAACTTGCAATCAGTGAAACATGTGCAAATTATTAAGAGTTAGAGTTGTATGCAATTTCTTCTCTGACAAATTGTGGATATGTTTCGACAATTGTATGATCTGTACTTTAGGAAAACAGTGAAACGGTCTTTACAAAAAGGCATTGTCTGAAACAGATAAGATTTGTGAGACAAATCTTGGAGTATGTAAAGAAGAACTATCAATCTCATGATTTTGCTGTGAGCTGAATTGGATTGAATGAGACATGAAATGGAAGTTTATCAGAGGAAGAAGCTTCTATTTTTTGTCTGATGGAAATTTTTAAAAAAAAATTATTTCTTTGAGCATGTTCACACTTGATATATAATAGTAAATTTATTATAGGGTATATGATTTTATATTTTAAATTTAATGTTCACCGTTTATATATATATAAATATAAATTCTAATTGATTGAAAAGGATGTTTTATAAGCTTACTTCAGGTTTCTTTTTATAGAAACATTTTTTTAAATCAATCTCTCTCTCTCTCTTACTCACACACACACAAGAAACTCACATGTGTGTACATGATCACATCTATATTGATGTATATTTATACATGTGTGTCTAGATGTATATATACATACAATACATGTACAAAAATAGGGTTCACTAAATTATGCATGCGAGCTAGGAAACTAGGTTTATTCTCACTTTAATTATATTGAAGTAGAGTGGATCCACTTGGCACAAGAGATTGGGCACAAAATGAATTTAGAACTCCTTGTTTGAGTTGAAAATGATACTACAAATATGTAAATAGGATGCTAGATATAGGGTCAAATATGTGAAATAGAGGGTTTTTTTAGCATATGCAGTAAGTTGCGGAATAGATATGCAAACAACTGATGTGCATATCTAAAAAAGAGAAGATAGAAAGGAACTTATGTTTGAAATTTGTACCAAAAATGGAAGGTCAACATTGTTTGGGGCAATGTTGACCTAGGAATGTTGGATGTGGACTAAACTGGTCTTTCTGGAATTAGTATGCTACATAGATCCTTCCCTAAATTTTTTATAAAAAGTGTTCGGGATTACATCACTCAGAGTGACATAGACCCTACTTTTTCATATTGGTAAAAGTCCAATCTGTAGGTCTTCGTCTACTCAACCTGATCCCAAACCCATGTCTTCTAATCCTACAACTTGCATGTGCATAAAAAAGCAAAATTATTGGGTTGGTGGGGGTTTTCCTAAGTCAAACCTTAGTTTTGGACTTAGCCACGAAATTGAAATAAAATGTAATTGAGATGAAAGTGATTTGTAATATAGCTGAGGCTAGATCTGATTACAAACAAAATCAAGATTACCACCATTCAAGCTTTCACTAAGATTTTTCTTTTTCAAGGTCCTTAGTGATAGAAATAAGGCAACACAAAGAGGGAAGGGGGGTGAATCAGTTGTGTCCAACACTTCAAACTTTAACCAACTTTTATCCTTAAACCATGGATCTGATTAATGAACAATAAAGCAAAGATCGACAACACATCAAGAACACATAATACCACAAATTTTGATGTGGAAAACCCGGTCAAGGGAAAAACCACAGTGGGGATAAACCCACAATATGATGTACTATGTTAAAAGTACTATACCTTGTTAAACATATTAAAATCTAATACACATGCATACAGGCACACTGCCTAGAGCTCACTACTCAAATACAATAAGAGCTACAACCTTGAGAAAGGCTCACTGCCTTACAACAATCATGGACAACAATCCAAAAATTATGAACTGAATAATAGTATCTTCAACATGCCTGGGTTAGTTCCATTGAAGTATAGATATAATTCTCTTTTCTTCACCAGATCTCTGCCTCAATTGAAAATTTCACTCATACATCTTCACACACTCCACTTTGCACAATCTTGCACCTCTAGCACATGATCCATAAAGGAATACAATTACATATTTTATACAATTCATCAACTTATTTCTAGAAGGTCAGCTAAGGACCTAAATTATAAAATTAAAATCATACACAAAACAATATTTAATGCAAACCAATCCATGTTAGATAAGACATAGAACAGTTCCAAATATTCATCCTTGAACATGCTAAGCATCCATAAATCACACCTCAAACATCCGCAAAATGTTATATCACCAAGTCAACCAAGAACATGAAGAACACGAACATACCAACTGGAAATAATCAAATGTGATCACACCAATCAATGCAAACCAGAAACATAATAGGAGCATAATCTAGAAACATCCATAAGCATCATGAATAACCTCAGGAACATCTACATCAACTGTAATCTCTAAATTCATCGGTATCTTTGAACTTAACCTCAAGAACAAAATAGTAACCTCTATCAATCAAGAAAGTTTATTTGCAAGCTTCCAAATCATAATCCAATCGAGTTGAGAACACACATAAATGTCCCAAACATGCCACATAGGTCCACATACCAGAATATTGTAATACCGAACAACACCAAACCAAATAATGTCACATTGTCTCCACTAAACATCCAAAAAACCAGTCTCAACACAAAAACTAATAGCTCATTGAAATCAATATGCAAACCTTTGAGAGTTGAATTGGATCAACAACATACATCCCTCAATACAACACATATGTCCACATACACTGATCTTAAAAATACTATTTGTCCCAAACCAAAAATCTCACCGAACATCTTAGAAACATTGTCTCAGATAGTAGAAATATGTTCACATCGATGACAAAACATCAATGTCGGTACATATATCCAAAATATTCTAACACTTAGACCCTTATCTCTAATGTGGACAAGTAAATTTAGTGCCATAATATAGCCTTTCTGTAGGTAACTTTGATTCAGAAGAAAAGGAACCCTTAGGTACCCAAAATCCATGACCATTTGTTGAAGGTGAAACCCTCACCTTTTCCAACAAAGTATCAATGAATTTGGTCTTCACGGAAGTACTATTACACTCAAGAGTGTATGCATCTAGATTATTTAAAGTGTCAATTTTAACACTTTTAGCAATCGCCATACTACCTCTCACCATTTTGCATCCCACATCAGAAAAGACTACCTGCATACACAAATCTATTAATTTAATCATAAATTTAAAAAAAATCTTCTCATACCAAGGAAATGCAACACACCATTATTATTCATTATTCTACCATTAGGAAATTTAATTTTATGTTTACCATGACTAACAATATTTAAATGGAAATTGAATCATCCAAGGAAACCTTAGCTCCATCAAATTCTTTATATTTAGCAAACCAATCTTTATTAGAGGTCATAGGAAAAGACGCACTCAAGTACATTAACCATGCATCTTCACATGCATGAGTGGCCAAAGCTTTAATGAATGCATCACCATCTTCCTTCTTAGACTTAGAATCATAATCAAATTTCTTATATGTTTCCTCTTTTTTTCTTCTTTGCAGTCCCTACAATGTGCCTAGGTCCCTAAAATGGAATACACGTGCATTCAGGCACACTTCCTAGAGCTCACTACTCAAATAGAATAAGGGCTACAACCTTGAGAAAGGCTTACCACCTTACAACAATCATGGACAACAATCCAAAAATTATGAACTGAATAATAGTATCTTCAACATGTCTAGGTTAGTTCCATTGAAGTATAGATATAATTATCTTTTCTTCACCATTTCTCTGCCTCAATTGCATATTCCACTCATACCTCTTCGCACACTCCACTTCGCACAATCTTGCACCTCTAGCACATGATCCATAAAGGAATACAATTACATATTTTATACAATTCATCAACTTATTTCCAGAAGGTCGGCTAAGGCCCTAAATTATAAAATTAAAATCATACACAACACAATATTTAATGCAAACAAATCCATGTTAGATAAGACATAGAACAGTTCCAAATATTCATCCTTGAACATGCTAAGCATCCATAAATCAAACCTCAAACATCTGCAAAATGTTATATCACCAAGTCAACCAGGAACATGAAGAACATAAACTTACCAACTGGAAATAATCAAATGTGATCACACCAATCAATGCAAAGCAGAAACATAATAGGAGCATAATCTAGAAACATCCATAAGCATCATGAATAACCTCAGGAACGTCTACATCAACTGTAATCTCTAAATTCATTGGTATCTTTGAACTTAACCTCAAGAACAAAATAGTAACCTCTATCAATCAAGAAAATTTATTTGCAGGCTTCCAAATCATAAGCCAATCGAGTTGAGAACACACATAAATGTCCCAAACATGCCACATAGGTCCACATACCAGAATATTGTAATACCGAACAACACCAAACCAAAAAATGTCACATTGTCTCCACTAAACATCTAAAAATACCAGTCTCAACACAAAAACTAATAGCTCATTGAAATCAGTATGCAAACCTTTGAGATTTGAACTGGATCAACAACATACATCCCTCAATACAACACATACGTCCACATACACTGATCTTCAAAACACTATTTGTACCAAACCAAAAATCTCACTGAACATCTTAGAAACATTGTCTCAGACAGTAGAAATATGTTCACATCGATGACAAAACATCAATGTCAACACATATATCCAAAATATTCTAACACTTAGACCCTTATCTCTAATGTGGCCAAGTAAATTTAGTGCCATAATATAGCCTTTCTGTTGGTAACTTTGACTCAAAAGAAAAGGCACCCTTAGGTACCCAAAATCCATGACCATTTGTTGAAGGTGAAACCCTCGCCTTTTCCAACAAAGTATCAACAAATTTGGTCTTCACAGAAGTACTATTACACTCAAAAGTGTATGCTTCTAGGTTATTTAAAGTGTCAATTCTAACACTTTTAGCAATCGTCATAATACCTCTCACCATTTTGCATCCCACATTAGAAAAGACTACCTGCATACCCAAATCTATTAATTTAATCATGCATTAAAAAAAATCTTCTCATACCAAGGAAATGCAACACACCATTAATATTCATTATTCTAACATTAGGAAATTTAATTTTATATTTACCATGGCTAACGATATTTAAATGGGAATTGAATCATCCAAGAAAACCTTAGCTCCATCAAATTATTTATATTTAGAAAACCAATCTTTATTAGAGGTCCTAGGAAAAGATGCACTCAAGTACATTAACCATGCATCATCACATGCATGAGTGGCCAAAGCTTCAATGAATGTATCACCATCTTCCTTCTTAGACTTAGAATCATAATCAAATTTCTTAGATGTGGGTGCAAGCACAAAGTTGGGAGCCAATTCTGCAGAAGTCTGCGGCCAAAAAAAATTGGCAAACCAAAACAGGCACCCATGTTTTAAGAAACGGGCACCCATTTTTCTTCGTGTGCCCGAGCCGTAAATATAAAATGGGTTCCCATTTAAAAAATGGGCGCCCATTTTGGTTCGGGTGCCCGGGCCAAAACGGGCACCCATTTTTTTAAAACCAGGTGCTCGTTTTGTAAAAGTATTTAATTTTTCTTTTAACCTATTTTACAAGTCATTTTCATAACTTGCAAAATGGAATCACATTTTGTAGTAGACGAGTGCCCTTTTTTGAGAGCTACCGTTGACCCCCTTGCTGTCATTTTTTTCGAATCCAGGTACACATCATTGTTTTTTATTATTTTTTTCATGAACAATGTTATTTAATATTGTTTTATATTATTTTAATGTTAAAAAATGTATTATGATTATTGTTTAATGTTTAAAGTTTTTTTTAATAGGATTAAAATAAATTGTTATGTTTGGTTTTATTTAAATTTGTAAATTATTGTAGAAGACAACAAAACTTTGAAAACTGATTTAATCCTAGGTAGAAAACTAAAACATAAACATAAAATTAACCACAACTGAAACAAGAAACCCTAGGTAGAAAAATAAAACCCAAACACAACTGAAACAAGATTGTAAACCCTAGGTAGAAAACACAAATGTAAACCTAGACACAACTAAAAAAAAATTTGTAAACCCTAGGTCTAGAAAATAAACAAGTCTCTCTCTCTCTCTCTCTCTCTCTCTTAGAACTAGTTTAATATTTAATGTTCAATACGTATTATGTTTAATGTTTGAAGTTTGTTTTTTTAATAGGATTACAATAAATTACATTATGTTTAGTTTT
>MU225083.1:2582162-2605335 GCA_018584345.1 Thuja plicata | reverse complement strand
TTTGGGTTTTGTTTCTGGTCACTTTGAGCTCAAACGGACATCTCCATTGAGCTTAGAGCGCCCAAAAACCCCAGAATACATATAAAACTTGTCCATTTTGGACATCTGGACTCTGGAGGCAAAAAAATTTTGGTTCTTGTGTCGTACGGCACAGAAACTGAGGAAAAAAATTAAAAATACATTAAAAAAAATTTAATTTTCAATGGTTTTTTTTGTTTTTATTATGTGCGCAGTGCTTTGTGAAAACGCGCTACCGCGCCACCTCTGTCGCGCTCCACCTGCCCTCCGCAGCGCGGCCCCCGCAGCGGCCCCCGCCGCTAGTCTGCTCCTCAACTCCCTACCGCCCGGCGCCCCCCACCCCGCCGGTTCCATCTGCCCAGCTGCGCACCACCCGATTGCCTCCACGGTCTCCTCCCCGCTGGCCCCGATGGCCACCACCAGCCAACCCGCGCCGCCCCGCGCGGTGCCCACCACTCCCCGGTGGCGCATTTTGTACCAGCCCCCGCAGGCCCCTTTTTCCTTAGCGACCGATCGTATGAGCGACTAGGGGCTTAGGCCCAGCCCCCGGCGCGCGCCATGCGCCCGGGGGCCCTTTTTTTAGCCCCTGGGGCTTATTTTTGCCCTTTTTGGGGTTTTTAGAGGTACCTGGGCCTTTTTTGCGATATCTGGAGCATACAGAGGTCTTTTTTGGACTTCTTTATATCGTCGGAAAGCTCTTTCCGATCTCTTTCCAAATATGATGCTCTGGTTTTTTAGATCTATCGTTTTGATAGCATATTTTGCTGTTAAAATCTGATGTCTATTTTTGCCTTCCGGGAGTCATATCTGGCTCATCCGGACTCCATTTTTGGCAAACGAGATATTGTCAGAAAGCTGGTTCAGTGAACTATTCAGTGGTAGAGGTATTTTTTTCAGATTCTTCTCTAGGTTTTCTCTCCTCTGAGTTTGGCAGTTTATGCACTCTGGTGGATTGCTTCGTTCTACAGGTACTGGGATCTCTTCTTCTGATTTCCTAGCTCACTCTTCTTTATGACTTCTGAGCATTGTATACTTTTTCTAATGTATTCTTTTCTGTAAATGCACTGAGATAAAGTGCCTGCTTCTTCATTTTTGAGATCTTGTTCACCTTGTATGTTTTTGTACTCGCACTCTGTTATAAAGTGCCATGGGGGGTTATGATGCTTTTTCCAGTTTAGGCGCATCCACCTTTGTCAAGTGAGTGTACCTTCTATGACATTATCCTATGCTGTGTGTCGATGACACCGCTCTTTATCCTGTGTTTGTATTTCTGTTGCACTGTTGGTGTTCTTGGTTCTTCTTTCTGTAGATATTTCTAGCATTGCATTTCAGTGTTCCTGTCACCTCTCCCAGTTCAGCATTATGGGGGGGTTCACCTGTTGGTTCTATTGCTTCCTGGTTCGATTGATCATCCCTTCAGACATTGTTTTCTCTACCTGGTCATGCACTTTAGTGGGGGTTCCAGCAGTCTTTTCTGACAGAGTTTTCAGCTTCATGCTTCGGAGATGCTTCCTGCTCATTCTTGTTCCTTTCTCTGGGACACCTTTTTCCCTAGATTGAAGGCTTAGTTTCCTTCATCTAGTTTGCTTTCTTATTTTGGGTACCTGATCAGGCCTTGTTGTCAGGACCCTTCTTTCCTGCTTTCTACAGTAGTTTAGCTATTTTGCTTCTCCCTAAGTTACACTTAAGGGGGGGGTGTTAGAGTAGTCTTAGTTTAGCTAATAATTAATTCATTTAATTATTAGTCTATCTACTCTCTGCTTAAGTTTCACTTAGGCGCTTTATAATTCTTTAGGGTTTCCACCTTTAGGGTTTCGTGTTTCCTTTTATAAGGATTCACTTCTTTACTTTTCATTAAGGAGATCATTTTGTAATTCTGTTGTTGATAATATAGAAGCTTTTTTTGTCAACATAGATTTCCAGTCTCTGGTCTTTTGGCCGCCATAGCTTTTCTATTTTCTCTTATGTCTTGCTTCTATTCTATGGCAGGTTTGCATGCAGGTGATCTTGGGAGGATTTGCGTTTGTCAAATCTAACAGTTTCCTCCAAATGAAAAAAAAAATTCCAAAAAAAAGTGAATTTTTCTTTAAATTATGGTGGTCGTACACCAGAGGTTTCAAAAATGTACTTTATAGTCAATTAAAAATTAATTTAAAAAATAAATACAACAAAAAAAAACAAAAATATTCTCATCAATCTTTGATGTTTTAGGTACCTTTCCCTAGAAGGATTTACAAAAATTTATTTATTTACTTCAAAATAGGGTGGTCGTACACGTGTGTGGTATGGTCCTGAAATAGGCATTTTGAAAAGGGGTTTTTAACAATGCCTACTAAATATATTTTCTACCATGTGGGTATTAAAAAAAATTACATATTTGAAAATTAGACTCCGAGAACTACATTTTCTATTAGTTAATTTTTCTGAGATTCAATCTCTAAGTTCCTCAAATTTTGACATCAATTGACAGAAAATTTGAAAAATAGGCAAAACACTTCCACTTTTTGCCCAAAAAGTGGACTCAACTTCCTATTGGCACCCATGCTTCCTCTTTTTTTCTTCTTTGCAGTCCCTACATATGTGCCTAGGTCCCTAAAATATAATACACATGCATTCAGGCACACTGCCTAGAGCTCACTACTCAAATACAATAAGGGCTACAACCTTGAGAAAGGCTCGCTACCTTACAACAATCATGGACAACAATCCAAAAATTATGAACTGAATAATAGCATCTTCAACATGCTTGGGTTAGTTTCATTGAAGTATAGATATAATTCTCTTTTCGTCACCAGACCTCTTCCTCAATTCCATATTCCACTCATACCTCTTTGCACACTCCACTTCGCACAATCTTGCACCTCTAGCACATGATCCATAAAGGAATACAATTACATATTTTATACAATTCATCAACTTATTTCCAGAAGGTCGGCTAAGGACCTAAATTATAAAATCAAAATCATACACAACACAATATTTAATGCAAACCAATCCATGTTAGATAAGACATAGCACAACTCCAAATATTCATCCTTGAACATGCTAAGCATCCATAAATCACACCTCAAACATCTGCAAAATGTTATATCACCAAGTCAACCAAGAACATGAAGAACACAAACTTACCAACTAGAAATAATCAAATGTAATCACACCAATCAATGCAAACTAGAAACATAATAGAAGCATAATCTAGAAACATCCATAAGCATCGTGAATAACCTCAGGAACATCTACATCAACTGTAATCTCTAAATTCATCGGCATCTTTGAACTTAACCTCAAGAACAAAACAGTAACCTCTATCAATCAAGAAAGTTTATTTGCAAGCTTCCAAATCATAAGCCAATTGAGTTGAGAACACACATAAATGTCTCAAACATGCCACATAGGTCCACATACCAGAATATTGTAATACCGAACAACACCAAACCAAATAATGTCACATTGTCTCCACTAAATATCCAAAAATACCAGTCTCAACACAAAAACTAATAGCTCATTGAAATCAGTATGCAAACCTTTGAGATTTGAAATGGATCAACAACATACATCCCTCAATACAACACATACGTCCACATATACTGATCTTCAAAACACTATTTATACCAAACCAAAAATCTCACCGAACATCTTAGAAACATTGTCTCAGACAGTAGAAATATGTTCGCATCGATGACAAAACATCAATGTCAGCACATATATCCAAAATATTCTAACACTTAGACCCTTATCGCTAATGTGGCCAAGTAAATTTAGTGTCATAATATAGCCTTTCTGTAGGTAACTTTGATTCAGAAGAAAAGGCACCCTTAGGTACCCAAAATCCATGACCATTTGTTAAAGGTGAAACCTCACCTTTTCCAACAAAGTATCAATGAATTTGGTCTTCACAAAAGTACTATTAAACTCAAGAGTGTATGCATATAGGTTATTTAAAGTGTCAATTCTAACACTTTTAGCAATCACCATACTACCTCTCACCATTTTGCATCCCACATCAGAAAAGACTACTTGCATACCCAAATCTATTAACTTAATCATACATTAAAAAAAATCTTCTCATACCAAGGAAATGCAACACACCATTAATATTCATTATTATACCATTAGGAAATTTAATTTTATGCTTACCACGGCTAAAAATATTTAAATGGGAATTGAATCATTCAAGAAAACCTTAGCTCCATCAAATTCTTTATATTTAGAAAACAATCTTTATTAGAGGTCATAGGAAAAGATGCACTCAAGTACATTAACCATGCATCATCACATGCATGAGAGGCCAAAGATTCAATGAATGCATCACCATCTTCCTTCTTAGACTTAGAATCATAATCAAATTTCTTAGATGTTTCCTCTTTTTTTATTCTTTGCAGTCCCTACATATGTGCCTAGGCTTACCACAATTCTAACAAATAACTTTGGGCTTTTTAGGAGATTTGGATCTCCCTATGGATTTGGATTTATTAAAATTCTCATTCTTCTTGTGTTTTTCTTTAGGCCTTCCATGAACAACTAGGGATTTATTCCCACAAATAGATACCTTCCTCCTTATTTCTTCATAAAGAAAAGAACACTACATCTTTCATCCTCAAAATAATAGAATTTTTTTTTATGGCCATAACAAGAGAATCCCTCAAATCAAGAAAAGTACAAAGTAAGATCTAGTATTTCTCCTCATCCATCTTAACACCAACATATGTGAAATGAGTCACCACTACATTAAATATTTCTAGGTGTTTTGCATTTTTTCCACCCTCCTTTATTCTCAAGGAATATATCTTCTTCATCCAAAAAATCTTATTTACTAAAGAGTTTTCTTGATACATCTCACCAAGCTTCTTCCATATATTCTTTGTAAAGGACTCTTCATGGACATTACTGAAATAGAGTTTGCAAGGTACAATATGATTATACCCTTAGCTATATGGTCCATAAAAAAAGTTTAGTAGCCTCATCCAGATCTTTAGGTCTGATGGTTTTTTCATCAACAACCTCCCACAAATCCCAATCTATTAGTGTATCCTCCATCTTTGGCTTCTATGTTTCAACTTTATTTCTAGTAATTTTTTGTAACTCTATTCTCCCTAATGAACTAGGTATTTGAAAATTCCTTCAAAAATATCATAAATTATAATCTACTCAAGCTCCCACTCAAATCTTGATTAGTTAAAAAAATCTAGAAACCCACAACTAAAACCAAAGGTGATCAAGCTCTGATAGCACTTTTAAGGAAGTTAAGAAACAAAACAACTTCCTACACTAAGCTTGAGGACAAGGTAATGTAAAAACTTTGTTATATTTTTATAATAATTACTTAAACTTAATAGAAATAACATGCATACCACAACACAATGATTTATGCGAGTAAAACTCTTTTGGGAGAAAAACTCCACACTCCAAAAGATGTTCAATATATTATTAAAAGATCAATAACATATTACAATATACTTGCAGAAAAATATTCTCTTTAGAGGATCATCAACCAAAGGTCTAGAGGTAACTAAATAGTTGTAAGACCCTTACACCTACCCTCCATCTTATGCATCTAATATATAGGAGATACAATACAAGAAATCATCAAAAAATATTGCAAATTGTGGGCCAAAAGTCACTTAAAAAGTGGTTCCCACCTTATCTCCAATAAAATTTGTCTTATAATGTGTCAATGCACACACCAACATGTGTAACTCCCTTTTACAACTCATTTATATGTTCAACACATTTTTACAGTTTCTATTTTAGGAGACCCAACTTCTAGAGGCCATAACTTTCAGACTAGGTGTTCGATTGGAAAATCATTTGAAGCACTAGAAAGCTCATGATGTGCTCTATCACCTTCTAAATTACTATACCATTTAGATACATTTTGGCCCCATTTTTTATCCTATAAAGCCTTTGAAATTGAGTTCAAAATAATTTTTTGATAATTTTCAAAAACAAATTTGTTAATGTCTTCAAAACCATACATGATCTTTTGCAATTCAAATTTACTAGCATGCTTATGAGGCCAAATTTAACCTTACGGAAAAGAATAAGAAAAAAAATGTGCTCAAAGAAAAAATAGTGATCATGTGGAAATACAAGCTTGAGATACATTTTCCTAACAAAGACTAGACAAGTATTTACATTGACCTTAACGGTTCAAGAAAGACATCACACATAGCAATATTTATATCAAAGTTGAAGATGAAAATATTCTAATTAACGTTGCATATATTAATGATATATTTTTTGTGGAGATGATGCATTATGTAATAATTTTGATGAAGAGATGAAAAAGAATTTGAAATGTCTATGTTAGGTTATTTGTCATCTTTATTGGACTAAAAGTTTCTCAATTGAATGATTGTATCTATATATCTCAAGATAAATATTTCAAGGAGATGTTGAAGAAGTTTGGTATGGAGGACTACAAACTAGTAAGCACTCTTATGAAAACTTTTTTTCATTTTAGCAAGGATGATGATTCACCTTGGGTTGATTAGACTCGCTACATAACTATGATTCAAGGCCTAGTATATCTAATTTCATGTAGATTTTGCATCACACATGTGGTATGTTTTGTTGCAAGATTTGATGATAATCCAAAAGAAGCTCATGTGAAGGTTGATGGAGTTGACGAAGAACAACCCCATAGCTCCCAAGAATCCCTGCATGCAAACACTTGTCACAGAAAGAGAGAAAAAGCTATGGATGCATGTAATCACATATCTGAGAAAGAGAAGCCATGATTGAGAAAAACAAATGACAGAGAAAAATATCAATGCAATAATCTATTCTCTATTATGATCCAATAAGTGAAATGAATAAAATATAAAGCAAGAATCCTTATAAAAGGATACCGAAACCCTAAAGGAGAAAAACCCTAAAGAATAATAAGATTCCTAAGTTTAACTTAAGCGTAGATTATAATAGACTAATAATTAAATTAATTAATTATTAGCTATAATATGACAACTCTAACAGCCCCCCTTAAGTTTAACTTAGGGAGAAGCTAAACAGCTAAGGACTAAAATATGCATGTAAACAAAATGCATGAAAGGAACTATGGGTCCTGGAAACTAGGCCTGATCAGGTACCCAAGTACAAAAAATAAACTAGACGAAGGAAACTAAGCCTCCAATCTAGGGAAAGTCCCAAAGAAAGGAACAAGAAAGAGCAAGAAGCATCTCCGAAGCATGAAGCTGTAAACACTGTCAGAAGAAACTGTTGGAACCCCCACTGAAATAGTACATGACCAGGTAGAGAAGACAAAGTCTGAAGAGCTGATCAATCGAAGAGGTGACCTCCAAAAGTAGGAAAGAGCAAGTGTCTATATAGTAGATGATCCATCTCATTGGAATGCATAGGTTCCTAACCACTACATCCGCCTAGTACATAGGAACAAAAACAAAATACGTAGATCACTCAACCGAACCAAGGAAGCAATAGAACCAACAGGTGAACCCCCCATAATGCTGAATAGGGAGAGGGGTGACAGGAACACTGAAATGCAATGCTAGAAACATCTACAGGAAGAAGAATCAGGAACACCAACAGTACAACTAAAATACAAGCACAGGATAAAGGGCGGTGTCACAGACACACAGCATGGGCTAATGTCGTGGAAGGTACGCTCACTTGACAAAGGTGGATGAGCACAAAAGGTAAAACATTATAACCCCCCATGGCACTTTATAACTGAGTGCGAGTACAAACAAACACAAGGTGCTCAAAATCCTAGATATGCAAAAGCAGGCACTTTATCTCAGTGCATTTACAGAAAAGAGAATGCTACAAAAGAGAAACATACAATGCTCAGAAGTCAGAAAGAAGAGTGAGCTAGAAGAACATAAGAAGAGATCCTAGGACCTGTAGAACCCAAGTAATCCACCAAAGTGTGAAATAGAAAAAATCAGAGGAGAAAGAACCTAGAGTAGAATATGGAAAAAAGACCCCTACAACTGAAAAGCTCACTGAACCAGCTTTCTGATGATATCTATTTTGCCAAAAATAGAGTCCAGATGAGCAAGATATGGCTCTCAGAAGGCAAAAGACAGACATCAGACTTTGATAACAAAAAATACTATCAAAATGGCAGAACCCAAAACCCCAACCTCCATCATCGGAAAGAGCTCAAAAAGAGCTTTCTGGCGATATAAGGAAGTTAGAAAAATACCTCTGTATGCTCCAAATAGAGCGAAAACAGTGAGGGAGGGTCAAAAAGCTACACAAAATTAGGTTTTAAGCCCCTCAGGCTGAAAAAAATAAGCCCATGGTTGCCATATGACCGCCGCTGGGAAAAAAGAAGCCTGCGGGGCCCCTGGTCACAATATGACTGGCCGCTTGTGGAAATAAGCCCGTGGGGCTGATAGACCCTCCAGGCAGCGGAGCAGCTGAGGGGCCGAGAGGCGGTGGTGTGCCCGGTGGAGCGGAGTGGTGGACGTTGGAGGCAGTGGGCTGAGGTGGCCAAAGAGCGGGCTGGGGGCACCGGAGGAGGGCAGCCAGTGGCGGGGGCCCAAGGTGCCAGCGGAGCCCGCAGGGTGGGGGCCGGGCGCCGGCCGACGGCGATGGAGCGCTGGTGGTGCCAATTTAAAAACATTGGCTACATTTTTTTAAAATGCTTAAAACATATAAAAAAATGTTTTTTTTTTCTCGGTATCCATGCCCGTACGACACTGGAAACCAAATTTTTTTTGCCTCAGAGCCAAGTTGTCCAAAATGGACAAATTTTATATAGATTCTCAAGTTTTTGGGTACTCTGAGCGCAACGATGATGTCTGTTTGAGCCCAAAATGACCAGAAAAAAAGGTCCCCCCTAAATCCACATAAAAAGCTTCTAAAAAACACAGATCTTAAGAACATGACCAAACCCTCTCAAATAACAAACAGGGGCATGAAGATCTGAAGCTCTGATACCATGATGGAGTTGACAAAGAACAACTCCACAACTCCCAAGAATCCTTGTATGCAAACACGTGTCATAGAAAGAGAGAAAAAGCTATGGAGGCATGTAATCACAGATCTGAGAAAGAGAAGCCATGATTGAGAAAAACAAATGAGAGAGAAAAATCTCAATGCAATAATCTATTCTCTATTATGAGCCAATAAGTGAAATGAATAAAATACAAAGTGGGAATCCTTATAAAAGGATACCGAAACCCTAAAGGAGAAAAACCCTAAAGAATAATAAGATGCCTAAGTTTAACTTAAGCGTAGAGTATAATAGACTAATAATTAAATAAATTAATTATTAGCTATAATATGACAACTCTAACAAAGGTAGTCAAATAAATCTTTAGATATTTGAAAACCACTCTCGATTATGGTATATGGTATCCAAAGGATAATAACTTCTCTTTGTGTGCATACATTGATGTTGATTGTGCAAGTTCTATAGATGATAGAAGTAGCTCAAGTTGAGGAGCCTTCTCCTTGGGAAACAAATTAGTTTCATATATGATACAAAAAATAGAAGCAGAGTATATTGTAGCAACATCTTGTTGCACTCAAGTGTTATGGATGAACCCGACCTTGAAGGGAATTTATGCAACATATAATGAGTCTATTCCTATTTTGTGTTACAATACAAGTTCTATTAATATCTCAAAGAATCTAGTGATGCAGTCAAGAACAGAGCATATATCTATCTAGTCTCACTTTCTAGGGGAAAAAGTTGTAGATCAAGAAGTGAAGTTAGAATATGTTCTTATAAAGGGTCATATTATAGACATATTTATAAGGGATCCTTCGAAGGATACATTTGAGTGCCTCAAAAAAAATCTAAGGGTTATTGTCCAGGTCCTTGTTTTAACTAGATGCATAGATGATGCATCTATCTAGGGGGATAAATTCAAGATATATTCTTTTTTCCTAGATTGATGAAGGCTACCTCTTATTGGGAGAAGGTAGTAGGTTTTTTAATACTCATAAAGGATTTATACAATCATGGGGAGCATGTTTGTATTACAATTTTAGATGATACCCCTTACCCTTTTCACTTAGTGTCAAAGGGGGAGAGGGATGCCTCATAAGTTTTTCCATCAATGACAAAGGGGGAGATTATTGTAGTATACTTCCATTGATCTCAACCTATGATATACAAGTGTGTTGTCATTAATGTCTTACCCTAATATAATTGTATTATAAATAAGATATTATTATAGACACATAGTAGTGTGTAAGGTGTAGTATTATATGATGTAGTATATGTGGTATCATTGATGAGATGAATTGTTACAAATATGGAGTAGTATGTTGACATAGGTTATGTTAACCCATGATTTGGAAAATGTGAGCTTAATGTAGTTATGGAGCAATGTGTGTTGTCATTGTTGATAATATTTGATGATCTTGTTGAGGAAAATATTATTGTAGTTGACATCAACCTTTGTCCAGATGCCCATTGTTTATGGTTGGATATTAAAATGGTTTCTAATCAAAAGTTAATGGCTAGACGTGAAAATCATTATTGATCTAAATTTTATAGTTGGATGTCAAAAAGGATCTAATTTATATAATGTTGCATTGAGGCAACTTCAAGAGTGTTGTGTCAGTGTTGATGTCCCTAGCTCAAGGAAATATACCACATTTCTCTAATTCTAAAGATATTCTTATGTGGTTTTGGAGATTAATTATAAGATCTTAGAAGATAATATATCTAATGTTGTAACTCACAATTCTTTCTATTGAAAATGTTAGAGACGACTGAGTAGTAGATAGTATTTTGATAGTATAGTGACTTGGAGGGAAGAAATTTGAATGCTCTAAATTTTAGTCTTTATTAATGCAATTTGGGGAACTTTTTCTTCTTTTTTTGTATATTAATTCACTCCATGTTTCAAAATCTCAATTTTACCACAAGTATGATTATAATTTCTATATCTCAAGACTAGATGTGCTAGTTTGCATGCGGTGTTAGATTTTTCAAGTTCATTTTATTTGTGCTAGCTTAATTGGATTTTATAGGGTGGGAAGATTGTGTTGGAATAATTTTTAATGTCGCATGATGTTCCTTTGTGCTCTGAATGGTGTCTCCACACCATTCTTGTACTATTTTTTGATTGAATTGAATGTTTGGAAGGATAAGTGATTGTCTGGCCTACCTAGATTGGTTGTGACATTGATTTGTGATTTGTGATGGCTTGGAGAAGTGTGTTAAAAAATTTAAGGTAATTTTTATCTCTTTACTTGGTCCAATTTCACTTTACTTCCACCACATAAATTTATGGGTCTGACCCCTTGGGCCATTTCACATTTCATTGTCATTTTTTTCATCTTTTCTAACTTGGAGAAGTTTGTTTGAGCTTGTAGAGGATATGAGTGAAACATAAAATTAGTTGAAATATTAGAAAGGTGTGGAAGTGTGTTTTGGTGTGAAAATTCTGAGAAAAATTCCTAATCCATACCAGAAGCAATGAGCTAAAGGTATCTACATTCATGTATACAAGAATTTTACCAGAGGTGGTAAGTTGAAGGTTGTTGATAATATAATTGTGTTGTGGTGGATGTATTATTGTTCTTTATGATATTATAAGGTTGTAGGCTCTTTCTATAAGTGTTATTATTGTCGGGTAGTAGTGAACATCCTTAGGCATAGCTATAAAACTATTATTTTGTGGAGTTATTGCTTCCTTGAGTTGTAGACCTAAAACAAAGTTGTATACATGTAATATATTGTGAGATTTCTCACCATGGTTTTTACCTCACTTAGTTTTCCACATAAATTTAGTGTCCTCTAGTGTAATTATGTAGAATTATTTGTTCTTTTAATAATATATGGAGTAAAGGTTTTAACATAAGAAGAATAGAAAATGTTTAAAGGTTATACTATTTTATTGATTCATCGCCCCATTCTTAGTAATTTTTCATGTTAAATAGGCTTTGTGCAAAAACAAGTTTCCTACTTTCTTATTTCAAAAGGGTTGGAACATTGTTGTTACAAATATCTTTAAAGCTATTGAAGATTCAAGAGCCTCACACATGCTTTTAAAAGAAACTTAATACCTTTATATCTCTAATTCCCAAGGAAGAATAATCCCCTTCTATGGATAAATTTAGGCCTATTTCATTATGTAATACCTTTTACAATATTTTAGCAAACATTGTCGTGAATAGACTTAATAAATTTTTGCTTGACATTATATCAAAGTAACAAACGGGTTTTGTCCCTAGGAGATCCATTTTAGGTAGAGTAATCATTGACCAATAAGTGATTCAATAAATTGAAAAAGTCAAATCCTTAATGATTCTTATTAAACTTGATAGTAAGAAGGCCTATGATTGAGTGGATTAGAGAATTTTATTAAAATTCATGGAGGTTTTTAGTTTTTGAAAGAATATTTGGATGGGCTCATTAAGTGGAGATCTAGCCCAAAGGTTTTAGTATTATTAATAGACCTTTAAAAGGTTTTTTCAAAGTATCAAGATGAATCAGGTAAGGGGATCTCCTATCACCTTTTCTTTTCATCATTATGGTGGAAGCTCTTGGTATATATTTGAATTAGGTGAGGCTTTGGGGACCAATTGAAGGAATTAATGTGACCAACAACCTTCCATCCATCACCCATAAAAATTTTGTAGACAAGACACCCCTCTTTGGTGTTGTGAAAAGATAAGAGGAAAGAGCATTCAAAGAAATTTGTAATCTATGCTCTAATGCTTCCAAGAAAGGAGTCAAGGCTATCAAATATGAAGTCATATTTTATTCCATGACTATAAAGAACATAAAATTATGAGAGTGATAGGTTAAAAGAAGGCCCTTCTCCCTTTTTCATATCTTCAAATTACATTGGATAAAGGAGATAACAAAAAATAGATTGTGGGATAATATTTTTAATAAAATCTCTAGTAAAGTTGCCTCGTGGAAGGGACATTGGCTATCCTAGCCTAGATAGATCACAATGTTGAAAGTCATCATCTCAACCATTTCTATATATCATAAATGTATTTTATATTCCTTTTCGTTAGAGCCAATAACAAGATCAACCAAATCTTGAGAAGTTTCTTCTAATAGGGCATACACTATAAAAAGGGGCACAATGCAAAATGAGTAGATTACTTCACCCTTTTCTCAATTGCACATTTAGAAGGAAGATTCCCCCAAAAGGCTCACAGGGTGACTCAAGCACTAAATGGGGATAATGGTACTTATCTAAATATGTAATGATGAAAATGAGGAAAGTGGAAATGATATGATTATTTAATGTAAATGATTAAATAGACAAGTTACTGAAAAGTTGTTAAAAATTAGACTAATACAAACACATAGTGAGTTGAAATGTACAAATATGGAAACTAGAAGACAGATATGACCTATGGATGAAATTTGAGCTCAAAATGCTAGGGACATGATGACAATGGAGACATGTACCTGGGACATGACAAAAATGGTGACTTGTGTTACTCCTAAAGAGATTTTGTTGTCATTAGTTTTTTGCAAAGTCATATATCGGTGAATGTAACCGAAGGAAGGAATTAATACAATGAAGGAGACATAGTCAGTAAAGGCAATTGAGATAGCCATCAAGCACCAAGAAGTTATCAAGCACCGAGAAAGCTTCATAAATCAAGTTACACAAAGATAGTTACCGAGCACTCACAAACACCGAGAAGAGAGCACAGAGTTACCGAGTACGCACAAGTATGTTACCAAGCACTCCAGAGCTGATATTTCATTTGAATTTAGATAGATTGTATCTGGACACCGAGTAGGAAGAGTTGCACAGATTTCAAGATAAAATTTAGGTGAATCATTGGGACTCCAAACACATGATTGGATATGATCACAAGACAGATCTACCAATGAATTTTTTTAAGGTACACGACATTGGAGATGTAACCTAAGTTTAACCACCTAATATCCACCATTGATTCTTGATGCCCTAGATTTGGTTAACTGCCTAAGTCACAGTTAACCACCTAAATATTGTATAAGAGATTAGTTTTGAACATTGAGAAAAAAGTTGGCATTGTTGATGTTGTTGAAGTTGAAGAGTTGATAAAGATGTTGCAAAGTGAAACAAAGGAGAGGTATGCAGAATGAAGCAGAGCTTATGAGATTAAGCTACCGAGTGTAGAACAAGGTAACAGAGTTATAAAGCACAATGAGTCTGGAGAACATTTGATTGATGCATCTTTATCAGATATTTTGTAGTGAATTTTTTGTAATCAAAGAAGTACAAATCCCACTTGTGGGTAGGCCCTAACTGGTCTTATATTCTGTAAATCCTTTAACCAAGTACATCTCTTAGATTAGAGATTGTAAAATCCTCTAACAAGGTATACTGAATAAGTCTTTTATACTCTTAACCTAGTATATTACTCCTAACATGGTAAGCTACCAGAAGTAGCTAACATTGTAACTCTAACCAAGCAATCTTTATACTGCAGTAGCGAAGGATTGTGGGTGTCATCCCCATCGCAGTTTTTCCCTATAACAAAGGATTTATGCATGACCAAAATATCTGTGTTATGTGTGGTAGATTTCATGATGTCAGTTATTTACTTTATGTTCATATTATGCATTGTATTCAACTCGGTAATTGATCAGTGTTAATGGTTAAAAATTTTAAGGGTATTGATTCACCCCTCCCCTCTCAGTACATAATTTTCCTAAGTTATTCCAACAATCCCTACAATTGGTATCAGAGCTAGTCTCTTGAGAAAAAGGTTTAACCACCTAAGAGGAAAGATCATGGCCATGGGAATTTACAAGCAATCTAAGAAGATTGATAGTCTTTCTTTTGAACTAGAAAATGTACAAGAGGTAGTTGAAGATCTGAAAATAAAGTTAGAAAAGTCCTTGAGAGTGAGAAAGAAGTTGTGTAGTGAAATTAAATCCACACAAGAACATGTTGATAATATTGAGACAACATGAGAAGGTAGTTTGAGTGATGAAGTTGAATCGACCATTGTAGAACTCTTTGAAAAGAACAAGACACTCACCAAGCAACTGAAGTTAGCAAAGAAAGATCAAGAAGCACAAAAATTAAGAATCATTGAGATACTTAAATCTAAGGGAGAAGTTGAAGATGTAGTAAAATTAGCTGAAGAAGATAAAAGAAAGTCTGAAACTAAAATAGCTGAGAAAGAATCTGAGAATCAAGCACTAAAGTGTGAAGTTGAAAGACTGGCTAGTGAACTAAAAGATGGAAAAGAAGCTAATGAGGTACTAAAGAGAAGTGATAAAGCACTAAGATCATTGGATGCATAGATGAAAGGTTAGAAAAAAGGTAGAGACAAAAATAGACTTGGATTCAATAGTGAGAGCACTATTGAGAAAGGAGAATCATCTAAGCAAGCTGACAATCAAGACACTACTGCCCCACTCAAGACAAACAAGCCTATTTTTTACCACTGTGGTTAATATGGACATACTGCAAATGTCTACAAAAGAAAAAGGGGTAATTCACCTACCTCACCTAAGTTTGATGGATATTTCTATAACTGCAATAAGTATGGGCACCGAGCATTTGAATGTAGATCAAGGACTGTAAACAACATAAGGAAGCCAAATTTTTATGGCTACTGCATAGTACTTGCAACAAGTATGGTCACAAGTCTGAAGAATGTAGATCACCAAGGAGAAATGAAAAATGGGTACCAAACTGATGAAACATGCAGAGAAAATGATAGAATACATCTATACCATGGGTCCATGGGACTACAATACAAGGATATCATGTTTATTCTATGGAAGGTATGGACACATTGCTGCAAATTGTATGCTATTACATGGAAGAAACAATAGGAGATCTTAGAAGAACCTGGGAACGACATGTTTTCATTTTCATAAGCTAGGTCACCTTGCCATGATTGTAGGTAATGAGAGAAAACTCTAGCCGAGGAAGAGACATCGAAGAAACCAAAAGTAAATGTTGAAGAAATGAGAGAGAAGATGAATAGGGCATGGAAAAGAAAGACTATGGAAGATGCAACATCATTCAGAATAGTTGAGGGCATCACATCCTCCAGATTGGGTACAACCAAATCTGCCTAATCAGTTAATAGGTGTGTATAGGAACTACAAAGAAAATATTTTAATCTTAAATCGGTTCCTAGTATATGTGCAGAGATCTACATTACCATATTTAGATGCATTCAGATACATATTGTTGAGTTCATATTTTTACATCATTCGGTAAGAATTAAGTAAAGGTAATCAGTAAAAGGGATCAGTAAAGCATTTATTGTTATTTTATTACCGTTGGAAACCCTAAAACCTAGAGAAAGCTATAAATAAACCATATCATCTAGTATTGTTACCTATCATTTTCAAGAGCATCGTGAGAAAAGTTGCAGAGCTGGATCTTCAAGCAAATTCAAGCAATTAACAAGGTATTCCTAAACTAATTCAATCTATTGTGAGATCAGTTGAACACATTTGGATATCATTTGGTGTTGTGGTGTAGGGCACCTAGGATACTCCATCAAGACACCAAGTACATTCAAAGAAGACAAGACTTTCATGAAGACACCAGTAATTAAAGGAGAGATCCTAACATAAAAGAAGATCAACTATGAAATTCTAAAGCCCATAATGTTTTTTAAATAGCATGTGATTGGGAAGTCTTAGAGTCAATTTTCAAGATGCATGCACTAGTTCTTAGTGCCTCTGCATCAAGTGGTATCAGAGCCTAGGAGAATCCTAGGTTGAGAGGAAGAAGAAGTATTTTGAGGTCACTTGTATGCTAGTTCCTTTGTTGAAGCCTTGGAGTTCCCATTTCCCTCCTTGTGTGTCACAGAGTAGAAAGGTGTCAAAAGAATTCTTGAAGAGTGTGAAGATGTACCTAACTAATTCTGAGAGAGAGTTGTACAAATCTTTCAAGGGGTACATGGATGAAGAAAGAAGAATAGACCAAGAAAAGAAGAAAAGAGAATAAGACAAGAGGAAGCAAGAAGAAGAGAGTTGGAAAAGTCTTAAAGAGGCTTTGGATGAGAGTCAGAAGAAGTGGGAATGGATAGCATCACTTCTTAAGAAAAAAGTAGATGAAGAGGAGGAGGAAGAGAAACAAATTTCACATGAGAAAGTGGAAGAACCTATGAGAAAAGAGGTTCCAAAATCTAATTTAGAGATTGAAGAGAAAGTTGTTGATGAATGCAACAACAAATCAAGTCTTGAGAGGCTTGAATGTGGAGAAAATTTGTAGGTTGGGGCAGTATTGAGTCCCTTGATGATGAAAGAAGATGTGGAATTCCTAGAGGAGAGGCATGAGATCCTAGATGGATCAGTCTATATGAGAAGAGAATTGAGGTTTGAGAATGAGAAAGAGTTACAAGTTGCAGCAGTGGTCTCATGAACTGAGACTAAGGAAAAAGTACAGATTTGGGACCAATTTGTGGTCTACATTTTGCCCGTGAGAGGAAAACTAAAAATGAGTAGGTGAAGATACATTTTGGAGAAGCACTATGAAAGGATGGCATGGATCCTTGGTGTTGATCTTTTCAAACCAAGGGTGAAGATCAAATTGTTTTTTTTGCCATATTTGTGTTTGCAAGGTTTCCAAGAGGACTTGGAAAAGTTTTCAAAGTTGTGGAGTATGGTGCAAGGAACTTAGGATACTCCATCAAGATACCAAGTACATTCAAAGAAGACAAGAATTTCATGAAGACACCAATAATTAAAGGAGATATCCTAACATGAAAGAAGATCAACTATGAAATTCTAAATCCTATAATGGTTTTTAAATATCATGATTGTAATTGTCCTAAAAGGACTAATATGCTTTGTAAGTGGACCAATAGTGTCCAAGAGTGTCAAAGATTGTTTAAGGGTTGTTTAGGAGTTAAAAGTGTTTAGAATCAGTCTCCAAGTTGTTGGAATACATTAGGAGTTCATAGGTTATAAGTTTTAATTAGTTTTAGTTGTTTTCAAAAGTTGAAAGATTCATAATTTTAAAGAGTAACGGTTACATTGTCTTTTAGTGAAAAACACATGCAAAGGAGTCTTTTGGTATTCCTATTCAATGTAACTACCAAAAGATAGTTGGAATGGTTGCAGAAAGGAGTTATAAAACATTAGTAGAGTATATTTGTGAAGGAGAGATGCTTGGGTTGTACAGAATGAACAAAGAAGTAATAAGATTCAGTTGTCTTCTATTTTCTGAGTATCACAGAATTGTGGGTGTTGTTACAGGGGTCATATCTCCCAAACCCACCATTGGATCTCTCTGATTTTTAAATTTTTTTTAAAACCTAATTACTCCCATCCTCGCTAGAGGGAGTTTGCATATTTTGTGTTTGTCAAAAGTTATTAATGTCTGTTTACGGGTATAGGCAGGGGGTAGTGATAGGGTAGTTTGTGATGAATTTTCAAGATGCGTGCACTAGCGCTTAGTGCCTCTGCATCATGTTACCCTAGTTTTAGCTGTGTAACCGAGTTAAAAAAAAGTGAAACCCTACGTAAATCTAGCTAAGAAATTGAAAACAATGACACCTAAGCTTAAGAATCTAGTTGTAGTGGAGATTGTTGAACCTGTGAACTAGGAGTATAAGTTACCTCCAGTGATAGGAGCAAAACCTGACAAGATGAGACCTCTTAAATCAATTCCACCAAGGGTTATATTGATTGAAGATGTGCGAGCATTCATCCATTGCAAAGTTGAAGAGATATGCATAGTGGAGATTGATGCGTCATTTTAGAAACTATGTGTGAACAGAAAACTAAAGGATGACTATGTTCATCTAGAGACAAAGGGTTTGACTCATTCCCTTCACATGCCAAAAGTATTCAAAAAAGAGTGGGTAAGAATAGTTCTTAGCCAAGTCCATGACCAATTCATGTGGCTTGACCAACGAGTGAAGATAACAAAACATGTTCTACACATTGTAACTGGCTACCCTACTAGAGATAAGCCAAAGGCTATGAGGAAAATTGAGAAGAAAAAATTGAGTGAATTGATCAAGGCAAAGTGAGATGGGAGAGGTCTAAATACTTCTACTATTGAAGACCTAGAACTAAAATTTTCATGTAATGTCTTATCTTACCAAGTGTTTCAATATTCAAGAGTGGACAATGAACCATGTGGAGCAACAGATTTGGCATACACGATTGGGAAGAAGAGCACACAAATTGACATATGTGAGATTTTTCTAAAGAAATTGGAAGACATCATGAATACCACAAGGAAAGAAAAGACAAGCACTTTGAAGTTTGGATCATTACTGGTATGCATATATTTCTATTTTATGAATTTCTTCCCATTTATCGGTAATGTGACATGGAGCACTACGAAGCTTGTCATATATCAAATAAATGATTACATATTGAGTCTACGTGAAGATCTTGATATGATAATGAATGATTATTTCCTTCAGTTTAAAGCTAATATGCATAAGAAGTATAGGATAACACCCCAATTGTTTGAAAAATATCATGACACCATATGTTTTGAAGTGGACACCGACACATGTATCATAAAGGCAGTTGATAAAATAAGTATCTGGATACAGCCTATGGGATATGAGATGGATACAGACATTGCAACACATCAAATTGAGGATATGTTAGCAAAGCCTGCTAACAAAAAATCCAAAAGACATGGCACTTATGAAGAGGTGAAAGAGAAGAGAAAACAAGAAATGTTAATACCTAAAGCCCAAAGTAGGACATACAAAATGATTGAGCAGCTGTCAAAGGATCTCAGAGTTGATGAAGAAACACATGAGGATGAATCCTCTAACACAAAGGGGAAAAATCCTCTAGTAATGAAGGTCTCACTGAGTACTAAGACAACCAAACCAAACACATGGTCCATAGCTACACCGAGAGCAAAAACTAAATTAGAAGCAGATGAGCCAAAATGTAAAATATATGTGAGAAGTAAGAAAGCTACAATTCAAACAAGGAGAAAATTGAACTTGAAAGAAGACAGTGAGATAGACACTAAAGACCTAAGAAAACTTAAGAATATAAGCTCGGGTCGATTGTAGATGACTCTAGATGAGTCAATTATGTTCCTTAAGAAGAATTGAGGAATTTCAGGAATCAGGTACATGAAGTGTGACAACCAAAATGAAGAAGGTAAAACCAAGATAGAAGAGGCAATTGTTTTTACTTTGCATAAGTTTAAACTTGCACCAATTGAATTTGTTGACCATCTACCTACTGAATTATATAGCAAAATTGATGCTAGATGGAAGTATGCATTAAACATTGAAAAGAAAATGAGGGAAAGATCCCTAATTCTAGCTCAACCCACAATGACTGTAACTGAGATTAATGAGAAAATGAAGACCTACTCTAACCATTTTCTTATTGAAAGTATATCATTAAGGATAATGCTTGGAGAGTTAGAAAAAGTACAAGATGATACCAATGACCAATGGAGAAAAATTCTCTCTATATACATGGAAGATAAGACATGAAAAGATCAAGATACCTAAGAGAAAGGTAAGGACAATCCTATTGATCTTACATTGGATAAGGAAGAAATATTGATTGAAGATGTTACAAAGGAGGACCCTGTCATCGAAATTGCAGAAGATGAAGATGTGATGATAGAAAAGAAAACAAGGACTAAACAAATGGATATTGTTGATTTTTCTGATGCAAAACTATTAGAGGAAGTTGTAGAACAATTCAAAGAGTTTTTAGATGTTGATATTGGCATGTCTAATGTTGCAACTAATACTGAAGAGAAAGGTACCAAATTGCCTAAGGAAAAAGAACAAGGAGAAATTGAGAAACCTGAGGCCATTGAGCCCAACACAAAATAGAAAATTGAGGCAAATTCTACCGAAAACACCACATTACAACAAGAGAAAGTCACTGAACCTCCCAAGGATCAAGAAAAAGACAAGACAAAGGATAGATAGGAAAAATAGAAGGGAGCAGAGAAGATAGAAGAATAAACAGAAGGAAAGATAGAGGAAAGGACAGAACAAAAGACAAAAGGAGAACAAGCCACTAAAGGAAAAGACAAGCAATCATAAATGAAAGATGAAAGTTTATTTGATGCTACTGAGACCACATTTGATGCATTAAAGGCATCCCCTTACACAAAATTATCTACGGGTGATAGTATGATGACTAAGAAGAAGAAATCAAAGAAGAGGAAACTTGTAGATATGAGCCAACCGCTCATATTACCTCAAGTTGATCTATCTATTATGGACCCTAATGAGATGAAAGAGTATGTAAAATTGGTAAGACTTAAGGCTATCCAGAATAAATCATTTCAGAAAAAGAAAGAAAATATTGTATTGGAAGATATGAAAGAAGTATTACAAGAGATTGTGTCGGATGCTACTATAAATGAAGAGACGAGTATTCTTAATCAAGTATAAGATTTGATTCAACAAGTGTGATAACTGAGAAAAGATACAATCAATGGCATGATGAAAATTCATCAGAAGAGCATGGAACAAAAGATGTTAGAAGAGATCTTAAAGAACATTGCACTTGACAAGGTATCTTTTTCTGAATCATGCACTAACATGGAGAGAAAGTTGTCTGATATGTTATTTCAGCAACTCTGTTCCATTTCACTATTCATTAAGGAGATCAAAGAAAAAGAGGAATCTCTTGAACAAGAGTTGACTTAGCAGGTAAAGAACATATCAACCAAGCCTAGATCTCTACACAAATATCACTCAAAGGTTAAACAGTTAATGGTAAGGCATCAAGAGCTCAAAAATGAAGAATGTACACTAAGGATGGAACTCCTTGAGATTTAAGCAACACTTATCGCCCACTTGGAGTCAATGCAAACTCATTTGAAGAAAGTCAATGACCTAGTTGCTTCTCCCGACTGCAGTTCATTGGATACTAGGACTGGTTTGGCAACTGATATTCCTACACAAATAGTTGTTATGAAAACATTAAAGGATACATAGGAACTGTACGCAAGGTCGATCGTGGTTCCTTCACTTTCCAACGATGAGGGTTAATAGCACTGGTTTTCAATGGGGGAATCAATACAAAAACTACTAAAAATGAACACTTAATGTATCAATAAAATGTACAAGCAAGTAAAAGGAAAACAAATGAATGCAAACCCGATTGCTTGAAGCTTCTAATGTCTCTCTCTACTCCTTCCGAAACATTGTTTTTGATGCTCAGTATTGGTGTGGGAAGCGTCTATGACTTGGGAGTGTCAGGAATTTGATAATTTGAAATGTGTGCATGTGATCGCAAGATGGCTTGAATGCTAGTACCAATCTGACAGAGTAATGGCACATGTGAGCTTGAAATCCTAGATCCTTTAAATGGTTATGAAGGGTTTATTATATAGGAATTGAGGATGATATGAACGGTTGAGATCAATCCTAGAGATAGGGAGATGAATGATTAAGATTAAAGGGAACTAAAGAAGCCATCAGTAAACTCCACCTCTTCAACTGGGAGAGAGGAGATAGAGTTTGGTTGACTAAAGAGATAATTGTGAGTTACCTTTTAGAACTGAAGAGCTGGGTGGAGTTACCCATGTGAACTGAAGAGATGGGTGGAGTTACCCATGTGAACTGGAAAGATGGGTGGAGTAACCCATCTGATTTGATTAAAGATCGTCTCTTTGAACATAATTGATTTTTTAATTTATTTATGTAATTAAAGTTTTCAACATGTGAGATAATTGAATTCTTTTGGATTTAGAATTGCTTTATTGAATGAAATTAAATTAATTTAATTTGGAAGAATTTAATTAGTAAGTTTAAATCTTTCAATTTAAACTATAGGAAATTGAATTTAATTAATTAATTAATTAATGGTAATTAATCAATTAAGGTTAATTAATCAATTAATTAATTTTGAGAATTTGATTAGATGATTTGGAGAATAAATTTAGAAGAAAATAGATGATTAATCAACAATTACAAAACCATTAATTAATAGATTAAATGAATTTAATTTAGAAGAAAATATATGATTAATTAACGATTTAAAAACCATTAATTAATAGATGAAAATTTGTGTTTTTAATGTCAAGTCGCAAGTCTGTCCATTTTAGTGTGTCTATATTTGCCCCTCTTTGATACAATGTGATAAATCATGTTGTGTCAAAGAATTTTCAGATTTGATCCTTGCCCCAGTGACAACAGGTGGACTATATGCCCCCTCAACAAATTAAGCATAGAAAATGCGTTAGATGAGCATTAATTTGTTGAAAATGTGAATCACTATATGATGATGATGAATGCATTCCTATGTTAGTTATGATGTTATTGA
>MU225083.1:2533958-2582112 GCA_018584345.1 Thuja plicata | reverse complement strand
CCTATGTTAGTTATGATGTTATTGATGATGGATGCATTGATTATATGATCTACTATGCACATGTTTTGGATTTTTCTTATGCAATAAATGAATGCAATCTACTATGCACAAAATATCTGAGTAAATGTATATGTTAGTTAGAAGAAAGTTAAATGGAATTGTTTCTTCGGGATGGATTGATAGATATGAGTTAATAGGAAGGATGGTTGATGATTGATAGATATGAATTGATAGAATGGATGGGTGTCCCAAGTCACTGTCGTGTTTCCAATTTTTGTCATCATTACATCTTCTTTATGAAATTCTAAAGAGTGTCCAATCCATCCAGATCTCAGACCATCTGGATACCTCTATGACCTCTTGATAACTGGAAGGTGTAGAGAGATTGAATAGAAAGAGAACTTAGTGCACCCAAACATTGACCATCTAGGTTTAGCTATGTTCCTTGTTTGAAAAGAAAGAGAGCCAAAAGCACCCAGATATTGACCATCTGGATACCGCTTTTCCCTATGAACAAACTGAACAAAAGAAAAAAAGAAAACCAAGATAGAACCTCAAGGCACCCAAAGTCCATCTAACTAGCACCGTGAGCTCTTGATTTTGAAAAGAAAGACCAAAAAACCAAGATAGAATTCCAATATACCTAGAGTCCATCTAGATAGCACTGTGAACTCTTAATTTTAAGAAGAAAGCCCATAAAAACCAAGATATAAATCCAATGCACCAGAGTCCATCTAGATACTGCTATGATTCTACTGTAAATAAACAAGTAGATAACAGAGAAGGAATGTCCAATTCTTTCCTAGGGTTAAGCTCAGATCGTGGAACTGCGTGGCTTCCAGATAAGTGACAATGCCTACCGCATTTATCCTAAATCATCATGGCCCCAGAATCCAAGTGAACATTCAACATACAAAAATCAAAGAAAATAAGTTATGATCCATCATAGCTACTCTCCTCACTTGGTGGATCCTGGAATAACATAAGAACATACCCGCAAAATATAGACTGATATCTTACCAACTGACTGACCTAGTCAACACATTTTTATTGTTTCTTGATTTAGTTTGATTCTCTTGATTGGCTCGACTCAATTGATAGGCTTGATTGTCTTGATTGTGTCTGGTTTCAGTAATAGATGACTCATATAAGACTGACATGTCTGGTTTTGAGTGTATCCATCACTGTATAAGATGATTGATATGATTGATTGATTGATTTTGATCATTTTTGGTGGCTGATCAAGCTGTGTCAGATGGGCCCAATGTTGATTCACAAAGCTCGTGGTTGTGACATTTGATAGATGGCTTGGTCGCCAATTTGCTTGCTGATAGATTTGATAGATTGATAAAGTTGTGTCATATGGGCCCAATGCTGATTCACAATGCTCATGGTTTTGACATTGACTGACTTGGTGTGGTTGTCCTTTGCTTTGTTGTTAACTGAGTTGGCTTTATTGCTTGGGATTTTGCAATTTTTTTATTATTTTTTGTGAAGATTGATTTTCTCAGGATTTTGATCTTTTTAGGATTTTTGATGAGCTTTCTAATTTTTTGGGATTTTTTCAAGACATTTAGAATTGCCCCCTAGTCTAGTGGACTAGTACTAACCATGGATAAGTTTTGTGCTCAGAGGGGATTGTGCTTCTGGATATAGCTTGGGTAGTCAATCTTGCCTTTGAAGTGTGCTCAAGCTTTTGATCTTGGAGTTGATTGATGGTGAAGCTGGATTTGAACACTCGACGCCTATTTTCCAGTGAAAACCTACTCAATAGCCCCTATTTTCCAGGTTTTCACTAAGAGAGTGATTCTATTTCTCCTTACTTTTTTAGTTTTTTTTATTTTTTTGTTGTCGCCAAAGTGCCTGTTTGCCAGGTTTTCACCAAGGTAACATTTTGTATTTTTTGATTTTTTTGGGTATTTTCTGGATATGTAGATAGTTGGCTTAACCATTGAGACCTCAAGCATAGAACCTCTTGAGGTGCATGTTGTTTATGTATCCGGGGAGCTAATCTCCTTCTGATGTTTCCAGTTGGTATGCCCCACTCTAGGTAGAGTTGACAATGACATATGGTCCTAGCCAATTAGGCTCAAACTTTCTTGGTTTCACTCTTTCTACTTGGATATTTTGATTTTCCATAAGGACAAGGTCTCCTAAATCAAATGTTCATGGACTCACCTTCTTGTGATAGTTCCTTCTAAGGTTATTTTTATATCCTTGTAAGTGGTTGAATGCATTTTGTCTTCTTTCATCTAGCAGTTCCAGTTCATTGAACCTTGCTACTCTCTAATCTTTGTCTAAAATCAGGTTCTTTAATGATATCCTTAGGGATGGTATTTCCACTTCGAGGCTAGGACTGCCTCTGATCCATGTACAAGGGAAAAAGGAATGGCTCCTGTAGGTGTTCTCTCGCTAGTTCTGTATGCCCATAATGTGGGACTAAGCTGTAAATCCCAGTCTCACCTTGATTCATTAACTATTTTCTTCAAAATTTTCAAAATGGTTTTGTTTGTCACTTCAGCCTGGCCATTCCCCTGAGGATAATATAATGAAGAGAAACCTTGTATTATTTGGAATTATTCTCATAGATCTTAAAGATCTTTGTTTTGGAAAGGCGTATCATGATCTATCAGGATAGTTTGAGGAATTCCATACCGACAGATGATGTTGTTGAGTATGAACTTTGAGATATGTTTTCTAGTGATGTAAGTGAGAGGAATGGCTTCCACCCATTTAGTAAAGTAATTTTTTTCTGCAATGATGTACTTATGTCCATTAGATGAGGTTGGTGTAATCTTATCCACTAGGTTAAATTCCCACATAGAAGTTTTTCAGATTGTCCCCAGTCTAGAAAGGTGAGGAAATTATGGATTGATGTATGAAGGTAAAAGGTCTCTTAGTATGTCTTGAAGTTGTTTGGATGCCAAGGGGTATCCATGGGATGGGATAACATGTTTCTTTGCAAGATAAGGGATTGGACATGACAAGATAGGATAAATACATGGTGCATTGATTGAAATGTGGTTGACAAGAGTGGACATGTCAAGAGGATGCTGAAAACAAGTTTTGCATTTTTTTATCTGTATTTTCTATCAAGACCAAGAGAGGGATTTGATAGGAAAATGATAGTACATGGATTGGGAAAGCAAGATCAAGAATGGACAAGGGGAAGGGATATGGATTAAAGACTATGAAAAGATAGGAAATATGGACCATAGGGATGTGGACAACATGAAACATATAGAACATGTGATGCTTCTAGGGAGATCCCTAGCCTTGTCCAGATTAAAGTTGGAAAAAAAGGAAATATGGATGTTGATAAGATAAGGGATATGAGGGATATAGGTTAATGGAGGAAATGAAAGGGATATGATATGATAGGAAAATATGGATGGAACATGCCCCCATATATGGAATTCAACAGGTTCATAGATTACTCATTATGCTTGTTTTCCTGGTTTTCATCATGGTACTTGCCCAATGTGCCTGTTTGTCAGGTTTTCACTAGTGGACGAATATTTTTCTCTCTTTTTTTTTATTCTTCTTCTCTTTTTTTGACTTTTTTTGACTTTTTTGGAAGATAATAGACTCGTGATGGGAAATGGAGGAAGGACTTAAGAATATTTCTCTTCAGATTGTAACCTTGTAATATGTGTTACAATAGATCATGGATATTGAAGGTATGTTCACAGATGTTGATAGGGTGACATAAAAGGGGGATAAAATGGATGAAGTGGGATAGGGTGATGGTTTATGCACAGGATTGGACAAGAGGATGGATGGAAGACTGGAATATATGTGTTGGATAATGGAGGGATTGTGAGAAGGATTTACTTTGAGTGGATGGATATGTGGGAAAGAAAAACATTGACACACACCTTGAGGGGTGATGGAGTGATGGAGGAAAAAGATATTTTGGATTTGATGGAAGAAAAGGAGATTTTGGACTTGATGGAGGAATGTTTATGAATTTTGGGTCATAAGGACCCAAAATGGATTTGGAAGGTTGGAGGTGTTTAAATGGATGGATAGAAATTTTGGATGCCAACTTGGATTTTTCTTTGGTATATTGTGCTTCAAGAAGCTTCTTAGGAATTCGCATGGATTTTGATTTTTTATTCTTTTGTGGGCCCTTAGAACACATTATTTCTATAAGATATTTAGGAACCCATATTGATTTTGAAATTTCTTTTTTCTCAAGGGGCCTTTGTGGTTTTTTGGACATTTCTTTTTCCTTTTGGGTCATATTTTTCTTTGTTTTTACATGTCGATTAGACGAGACATGTTGATCCTTGAATGCATGTGGATTTATTGACTTATGGAACCTATGTTTGGCATCCAAATTACTTGAAAGGAGAATGTGATTCATGGATGGATAATAATGGTGTGTAGAATTTTTGGATGGGTGGAAGGTTATCCAAGATGTGTGCCTTTGCTGACCTTGATTTAGGAAAGGAGAAGTGGATTGTGAACTAGTGGATGGAGGAATATATGGACCTAAGATGGATGGAAGGGGTGAAGGGGATGGTATACATTTGGAATTGGATTTGGAAGGGGTACCAACATCTTGAGAATGAGTTTTGTTATGGAGGCCATGACCATCAAAATTTTCTTTGATATGAAAGGGTTTTAATGTATTTGTTCATGGAGGTCTAACCCTTTGACTTGATAATGCTTTCTTTGACCAGTAGGATACTTTCTAAAAGACACGAGTCAATGTTGAGGTGGATATGATATGGAAGAAACAATAGGATCATGAAGTGGGCTAGAGTGGATGGAAGTAGAGGAATCCATTTGAAATGCATGGGGTTTGTAAACAACTTGCATAAATGTGTTGGGATCACGATGGGGATCAAGAGGAATAATAGGATCTTGTGATGGAATAGGAGAAGTGACAAGTGTAGAAGTTGAGAAATCCATGTAGGATTTGAGAGATGCAAATCCATAGATTACCAAGAATACCTACATGCAAATAACCTGTTACAAGAGAGAAGTAGAAAGAAGCAAAAGGTAGAACTTAGAAGTTACTCAAAAATTAGAGCAAAATTATGATTCGAGTTAATTCAAAAAAATATTTACAAGGTTCAACCTATAAAGGTGAACAAAACCCTAAAGCCTAAAAAAGCTAGGTTACACATTATAATTAATAAAGATATTAATTATAATGCACCTAAGAGATAGCTTAAGAAAATATAGTAATAAATAACTTAATTAATTAAACCAAAGTGATTTAATTAATAAGTGTAAAATACAATTACTCTAACACCCCCCCTTAAGCAAATCTCAGGAGGTAAGCTGACCTAGCATAGCTATGGAAGCAGGAAATGGGTCCTGGCAACAAGGCCTGATTAGGTACCCAATACAAGGAAATCTCTGTAAACCGGAGACAAAGGAGAAAACCCAGTGGGAAAAACTCCTCTCCAAAAAGAGATATAAAAGCAAGAAAAAGACAAAAAATGACTTCAAGAGACTCTCTCAAAGTCATAAGTACAATGTGTGTTGTCAACCCCACCTGTGAGAGAGGGTCAAGGCTCCAAAGCCCCCCCAGAATGAAAGAACCCCTGGATCAATGAACAAACCACCATGACACCAATACAAAGGAGTGAAAGGAAGTGAGCACTGAAGAGGTAAACTTGAAAGATGAGGTGTCACTGGAAGGCCGAGCTGATGCTCAAAGGAGTAGACATGAGGATCCTGAAAGGGAACCCCTAATGTAGATGGTATGACAAGTGTGTTGACACTGTCAGGAGAGAGGAGATGAGTGTCCTCTATAGAATCCTCAACAATTACACCTGGTGGCTCGATGAATGGAGCTGGAGGGTCTGGCAGTGCTGAAGAAGAGTCCTGCTAAAGAGAAGAAACCCCAACAAGATGAGGTGAGGCAGCCACAAAAGTGGTCTAAGGAACAACACATAGGTTCAAGTTACCTGACTGTCCCACATGATGCTCTCGCGTAAGAGGAGAGTTGTGCTCCGATGATGGAGATGGTGGACCAAAGTGTGAAAAGGTGTAGAGATGGGTGGAATGATCAACTTTCCCTATAGCAACAATGCCACCTATCGCACTATCCTAAATGAAGACTGAATCTGGCGTGAACTCAACTATCTTCCCTGATCCACTATGTGTACAAGCCATCCTGAATGCGTATAGAACCTTTCCCACAGATTGGCATAACAGTGTTATTCCCCATGAGAATGTGGGGAATAGGAGAAGCCTCAATAGAAGAGAAGATCTCTGGAGAAGACACCATATGGTGAGAAGCACCTGAATCCAGTATCCAAGGGACTTGGGAAGGGGATGCAATAGAAGCTCGTAATGCATGACCCTGTCCAAAATCCTATCCAAATGTCAAAGATGAGGCAGAAGACTGAAAATGAGGTTTTTTCCTTGTTTTTTTTTTGCTCTGATACCATGTAGAAGTTGAGAAATCCATGTAGGATTTGAGAGATACAAATGTTATGTATGTGGAGCCTAATCAGACTCAGTTTCTTTCGGCACGGTTTCCCCCCTAAACATATCTACTTGAGCCCCTTGCGGGGTCTTGGGGCAGCGCCCTAGGCGGGGTCAAGGGGCAGAGCCCCTTGCGGGGTCCTGGGGCAGCGCCCCAAGCGGGGTCAAGGGGCAGAGGCCCTGATGGGGTGAAGGGGGTGGGGTCGAGGGGCAGCGCCCCTCGACACCAACAATGATTTAATAATATTGTAAAGGGTTGACCATTGATTTTCTATTAGTCAGAGTATTTTTTTGCCCTAATTAGGTTAGGTCAAATATGCTTGTGAAAATGGCTTAGGGTTTCAATATTTCAATGTATGAGGGATTTTTCATAGCTTCCTGTAATGGTATTGAGTTGCAGGTTTCAGATTGTAATCGTTGGATAATAATAAAAATATTGGAATTGCTGTTGGTGGACGTAGCCCAGGGTTTGGGTGAACCACGTTAAATCTCTGTGTCATTTGTGTTCTCTTTCGTGTTTATATTTGCATTTTTCTGCTTATTATTCTAACAACAAATCCACAAAATGCCAAGAATACCTGCATGCAAATAACCTATTACAAGAGAGAAGCAAAAAGAAGCAAAAGGTAGAACTCAAAAGTTACTAAAAAACGAGAGCAAAATTATGATCCGAGTTAATTCAAAAAAAGATTTACAAGGTTCAACCTATAAAGGTGAACAAAACCCTAAAGCCTAAAAAATCTAGGTTGCACATTATAATTAATAAAGATATTAATTATAATGCACCTAAGAGATAGCTTAAGAAAATAGAGTAATAAATAACTTAATTAATTAAACCGAAGTGATTTAATTAATAAGTGTAAAATATAATTACTCTAACAACAAGATCATTTGGTAGGATATGATCTTGTGGAGAAGATGGAGGATTAGGACATGGAGATGAAGGAATCATAGAATTATAAGGAGGATGTGGAGGGATGATGGGATCTTGTGGTGGAGATGAAGGTGAAGGGATACTTTGATCTTGACTTGGAAGAGGACCATCAGACTCCATTTATTTTCTCTTGACTGTGAATGAAATCCTTCAAAAGAAGTGGAAGGATGTCATGATATTGCTTAGGAATGGGAAGTGGAAGGTCCATAAGACTTGGAAGGTGACTTTTTTCTTGGGATGGAAGGGGATCAACTTGGATAGGATGGACAAGGATAGTGAAATCTTCATGAGTTTCTATAAGTATAAGATCTTGGTAAAAAACTACACAGGTTTGGTCATTCTTGGGATCTTGATCTTGATTTTCTTTTGGGCTTGTTTCTTCATGCTTTGCATCATCCTCTTGATATAGGGTATCAATTGGAATATATATGGTGGATTCCTAGAAGGGTTCAATGTTTTGACATGAGGGAGAAGGATTTTGAATGGGACTCTCTGGAGTGGGTTCGTCTAGGAATGGATCATATGGTGGCATTGGATCTAGGATAGCTGAGTTGTAAAAGGGATTAACATTGAAATCTATTGTGGATAGCCTTGGGAGGTCTCATCATTGGATATATCATTTGATAGGAATGGAAAAGCTTTATTTTGTGACTCTTCAAGGAATGAAGGACTAATGGGAAGCATGGAGGCTTCTTGTGGGACAAATTCTACATAGGAGATAGATGTGTCAACAATATTATTGTTTTGGAATGGACCCTTGCTATACATGGGTAGATTATTTTGATCTTTCTTAACAATAGAATAATGTCTATGAACTAGTTTTTGAATTAAACTCTTGAAAGATTTAGATTGGTCTCCCAAGGATGACATTTTTTCAAATGTGTTTATTCGGGAAGTCAGCAGTGGTGGATTTGAGAAAATAAGAGGGTGTTCATTGACTTGTGATGTGATATGAGATATATAGTCAATAGGGTAGGGATATATGTCCTCTACAGTGTAAAACTTTGGTTGACTTTGACTTTGAAGATCCTCTAGCTGGTTTTGCAGGTCTTGCACTTGTTGCATGAGGATATTAGTTTTCCATTGTTCGTGTATCAACTCGGGGAAACTTTCTGAATAGACAAGAGGGTTGTTGTCATCATAATAGTTGGGTTCTTATTCTTCTTCATATGGGGAAAATGGGTTATCATCTTTCTCTTTTTCCCACAGGGGAAATTGGTTGATATAGGACTCATCAGGTTGTGTCCCTTGAGTAGGAACATAGGACCTCATCTTTGGGACTTGATATTGATTTCCCAACATATGATTCTGATATGGGGGCATGTGAGTGGCCCAAGGTTGATTCTATTATGTTTGATGTTGGGGTTGGGGTTGGGGTTGTTGTTGTTGCTAAAGCTAGGATTGCTGCCATTGGGGTTGGGGTTCTTGTTCTTGTTGTTGCTGGGGTTGAGGTTGTTGTTGTTGCTGAAGCTAGGATTGTTGCTGTTGGGGTTGTGGTTGTTGCTAGATGAACAAAGACGTAACCTTGGGTGGGCATTGACTAAAAGTTAGACCTGCAGAGATGGATCCATGTGGGAATGATGTGTTGACCTCGAGGATAGTAGGGATTGACTATAGTAGCGACATGGTTACAAAAAGGTTGTTTCTTGTTGGTGGGATTGAGGGCATAGCATGAGAGATTGATTGGACATGCCATAAGGCTGAGGGTTCAGGCATACTAGTGACCATGGGTGTAATTAGTTGGGAGCCTGTCATGCTTTGCATGGAAGATGTGCTTGCTTGGTTCATGGAGTTGGTTTGATTGGACACAGTTTGTGCTAATATCGTTGTTGTCAAGGATGGGAATATTTGAGATGCCACAGCTTCTATTTAAGAGGGTCGAGTAGTGCCTTGACCTGCGAGAGGGTTTTTGGGCCATATGGTTGACACATTGAATTCAGCAGGGATTTTTCCTCCCTTCTTTATCAACATGGATAAGAAACGTTTGGGGTTCCTCTCTACAATAGTGTCAATAACTTGTGCGGAATAGGCATCTTTCTCTATATCTTTGAGCTCCTCTTCAGAGACATTTTGGAACAAAGTTGACCCACGGGGATTCTCAATGAATAGAGAAGGACTAGTTTTTGTGAAAGGATAGTCCTCTTGTTCTATTTCCCAAGTGAGGAATCTGTTGATATATGACTCATCAGGTTGAGTTTTAGCTTTTGACCTTGTATAAGGCCCTCCATGAGGTGTTTGAGACATAGTGTGGTCTAGATTTTGTGACTAAAACAAGTGATATAAAGAAAACAGAAAAGGATAACCTTTCTAGAAAAGTTTGAGTTATGTTTGAACAAGGGTAATTCTAAGGACAAATGTTGATTTATCTTGATCTCAAAGTTTTTGATGATGTAAAAATAAGATTTGTCGACCTTTGCCTGGGACAAAGTCACTGATAGAGATAATGATGATGTTTGAGATAATGGGATCAAGATATTTAGAGTCTAAACTTTTGAACTAACAATGCTTGGACAATAATCGTGCTTTCAAAGAGTGGATGATCTTTAATGTTTAGAGATTCACACAATGTTCTTCACATTTTTTCTGAGATAGACACTGGTCTTTGACACAAAATGGATAGTATTTTCAAGGTTTTAGGTCAAAATAGTTGTTAAAAAGTCTTTGATCAATTGCAACAAAACTCCACCGACTGTGGTAAAGTGACTAGTCGATTGCGGTAATCTATCACCGATTGCGGTAATAAACAGGTCAATTGCGGCGGTAAAAGGATTATTGTGGCAAACTTCTGTCAATTGTAGAAAAATGCGGGCAATTGCGGAAAAGGGGAAACAATCTCAAAAAGACTTAAAAATAGGCTTCACTGTCTGATAATTTTGATTTTATGGAACAAGGCTTCTAATTTGAAAGAAAGTTGATGTTGACAACCCTAGACTTTAACACGTTTGACTCGTTTTGACAGTTTTGATGTTTGTTTTGCGTTTTGGAAATTAATCAAAGAACAAGCACGATAGACAATGTGTTTTGAAGAATGAAGACTGACATGTGTATGTTCTACAACTTTTTCAAGTTGCAATGTTATCACGAGGTCTCAACAATGAACAGTTAGATTAATCTAAGTCAAAGGTTTCAAAATACAATATTATAGGCCCAATGCTTGAATGTTCATTAGCTTACACAACAATTGTCACACTACTAGGACACCGAGGTCCACGACGTGGGTGCTCATGTTTTTGCCATTGCCAGATATTGTTGTCGTATAGTGAAGATCTCTTTCACTACACAAATATCTTGGAACACATATGTTGGGAATCTTGAGGGGAAATTCTGCAACTCCTTGCACCATAATAAGGTATATGTTATGAGATAAATCAGGTTGGCCTGTAATTAATAGGTTCTAGTAGGGTTCGCGGCGTCTATCCAATCAGTTTGTACATGTGTGACTCACTTAAGAGCCTAGTTGACCACACTGGCTCCTTAGGGATATTCACCCAATCCAGACTATCATCAACACACCTCACCCAAGCTTGGCTAGATATAAAATGAAACTTTGGTTTGCATCTTATTTATATACCGATTGGAAGGATTACCGGTTTAAGGTCATTCTCTGAGGAAGAAGCGCATTCCCCAGATAGGCCTTTCTAAAAAGTACAAAGGTGTTTAATCTAACAAATAGTGTGCAAGTGCACAAAGGATGCAAGACACAAGATTAATCACTTAAACCCTAAATTTGAAATGTGAACTAAGCTAATCACCCATACAAGCAGAAGTTTCAATTTTAGAGCCCAAAAGTAGGTGATGATTACTTGTTCGATTTTAGAGCACCAAGTTTGAAATATTGTTTTCCTTTGTTCAATTATTAACCTCCACGTCAATTTTACGCACCAAATTCAAAAATGTGAGGTTCAAGATGTTTGGCATACAATGTTCGTTTTAAGCACCAAAATTGACAAATGAGTGATTTTTATGTTGCTTTGTTAGATCTGTTTCCACGCCACAAGCTGAAATGAAAAGTTTGTACCAAAAAGCATCTAATCAAGAATTGAAGAATAACCAGTGACTCGCAGATTGTTAAGAGCACTAAGGCTAATTGTGAATTTGTACTTAGTTGCGAATCGCTTGATAGAATCTAGATATTTGTTGTAAGCGTCGGTTTGATTTTCCTTTGCTATGGTTAAGATGGCTCTTTATTGTGTGTGATAATTGATGGTCCTTATTATGACAGCTCTTAGTGATCTAGCACCCATGGTGCATCTGATTATCCTCTTGGCCATTAGTCATTTGCTCAATCCTGTACAAAAATCAAGAAAGAACACACAAAAAGAGAACTTTTCAAAGATCTTTCTTTTTTTGAAAATATTTCTCAGAAAAAGTTAAAAAATAGAGAATAAAGTCCCTATATAATTCAAGACCTTTCCAAAAATGTAACTTTTTTTTATAAGAAATGCTAATTTGTGTCCAGAATTAATTTTTTTTATGAAATATCATAAAAAAATTTAAAAAATCATAAAAAATTCAAAAAAATATGAATTTTTGACTGTAGCTTTCTTACGTAAAAATATACCTGCAAAAAATGTTTAGATCATAAATCCTTAATTTCTGTCCTAGGGACCCATTTTATCAGAAAAAAACCAGTGTTAAAAGATCTGTTATTTTTGCAAAATAATTTCACAAAAATTAAAATCAGAGAGAATAAACCCCCTCTATAATTTCAATACCTTTCTAAAAATGTAATTTTCTTGAAAAGAAACTCTGATTTGTGCCTAAAAATGTTTTTTTATGAAATATCATAGAAAATTTATTAAAAAAAATTAAAAAAACTCAGAAAAATCTGAATTTTTGTTTGGGGCCTCCTTAGATCAGCGTCAACCTGCAAAAATAATTTCATAAAAATATTCCATCCGGTTTGAAAGATATGACCAAATTTCACTCGGGCTGTAAGTTCATGTCGAGTTCACCAAAATGTACACAGGGTCGATCGTGGTTCCTTCGCTTTCCAACGACGAGGATTAGTAGCACCAGTTTGCAATGGGGAAATCAATACAAAAACTACTAAAAATGAACACTTAGCATATCAATAAATTGTACAAGCAAGTAAAAGGAAAATAAATGATTGCTTGAAGCTTCTATTATCTCTCTCTACTCCTTTTGAAATGCTGTTTTTGATGCTCAGTATTGGTGTGGGCAGCGTCTATGACTTGGGAGCGTCAAGAATTTGATAATTTGAAATGTGTGTGTGCGTGTGTGATCACAAGATGACTTGAATGCTAGAACCAATCTGACAGAGTAATGGCGCATGTGAGCTTGAAATCCTGGATCCTTCAAATAGTTATGAAGGGTTTATTATATAGGAATTGAGGATGATATGAACAGTCGAGATCGATTCAAAAGATAGGGAGATGAACGGTTGAGATTAAAGGGAACTAAAGAAGCCATCAACAAACTCCACCTCTTCAACTGGGAGAGAGGAGATAGAGTTTAGTTGACTGAAGAGCTAATTGCGAGTTACCTTTTAGAACTGAAGAGGTGGGTGGAGTTACCCATGTGAACTGGAAAGATGGGTGGATTAACCCATGTGATCTGATTAAAGATTATCTCTTTGAACATAATTGATTATTTAATTTATTTAAGTAATGAAAGTTTTCAACATGTGAGATAATTGAATTCTTTTGGATTTAGAATTGCTTTATTGAATGAAATTAATTTAACTGGAAGAGTTTAATTAGTAAGTTTAAATCTTTCAATTTAAACTATACGGAATTGAATTTAATTAATTAATTAATGGTAATTAATCAATTAAGGTTAATTAATTAAATAAAATTAATTATTTAATTAATTTTGGGAAGTTGATTAGATGACTTGGGGAATATATTTAGAAGAAAATAGATGATTAATTAACGACTAAAAAACCATTGATTAATAGATGAAAATTAGTGTTTTTAATGTCAAGTCGCAAGTCTGTCCATTTTAAGGTGTCTACAGGAACAATCCCTAGCAAACGCCAAGACCAAGTTCAAAGACATTTTTTATCAGATATCTCTGGAAGATAAGAATAAGTAAGTATTATTTTGGCATGTTTGTCAAAAAAGGGGAATATATAAGGATAGCCTGATAGATAAATTATATATATATATATATATATATATATATATATATATATATATACTAGTTGATTTTTCATAGTGTTATTCCTATTTTCTTTATCAAAATTCATAGTTAGGATGACTTATTTGAAATCTAATTTGATTGTCAAGATTCACAGTAGAAGATCAGATATGGAAAAGACTATAGATTTTTGTGATCCCTTAGATTGATGGTCTCGTAAGCATCATTAAAAATATATGCTTCTACATTTCACATACATGTAGGGAAAGTCTGGATTGAATGAGATGAGGACATATTCACCTGAATTTTGTGTCGAAATGGATAAGCATGTGGGATATAGTGGTTGGCATTATCTAGGGTTTCAATCAATCCAGTGTGCTAGAAAATACTGCTATTTTTTCCTTTTGGTCTTCCATTTTATTTTCCTTAAATTTTTTGTTGAACTTGTGTACACTAATATATGCCCACACATTGTTTAAAAAACCAAAAACCAAATGATATAGACATTGAATATATTTGTCTAGTATTATTAATCAAAGGTTTATTGTGTAGGAAGAATGTTTTAAACAAATAAAGCTTAAAAAATATTTATGCATTCTTTTTTTATGCTATTTTTTAACATTCTTATTATGAGAAACTTTTTAATTTTAAAATTATGATTGTTGTATCCCTTAAATCACACAACCTTAGCATAACATTTTATTACAAATTCTAAATTTAAAAATAACCATGCTTTATTTGCCCCCTTAAATCACATGACCATTGCACTCTTATGTAAGAAAAAATAATACAATTAGGCAATTTTTAATATGAAATTCAATTAGTGTATTAAATTTAAGTTCCTCGCATGAACACACAACATTAATGTGAATAGCCCAAAACTATGAGATTAGTCATCTAATAGGGGCACATCACAAGAAAACTAGCAAGGGTTTGGGACTCAAAGTGACTAGCATGGACATCAACCTCAACCAAAATATTTAAATTCATGAGCACAATGGATCAATGGGAGCACAATGCCCATGATCATAATGGTTCAGGAAGTGCAACAAAAATGTCACGATTTTAACCATAATACTATGATATGAACAAACTTATAGTTGATTAATTGATGCAAGGAGAACAGGGGCCCAAGACACTCCTAGCTATCCAAACCTCCTTGCAGAACAAATCAGAAGCAACAACACAAAAAGTGAGAGAAGGAACAACAATACTTTATATTATTTCATCAAACTCATTACATGTCAGGCTGTAAGGCCTTCCCAGTTTTGGCCATATGCATTCAAATGTTTAGAGAATAATCTGCATACATGCGAGGTTACAGACCTGCCATCTGAATCTGCTAACACTATTTTCTATTCCAAAACTCCCGCCCTAATCTAAGAACAAAAAACTAAATATATACAAGAGTACACCAAAGATGTCGGCACTCAGATCCTAAAGATCCAACAAAGGAAACAGTAAAGACAAGGATTTAGGTCCACACACATCCCAATGAGAGATCCCACTTTAATTATGCTATGTAAATTAAATTTAGAAGTCAAACAGAAGATCCAACATAAAATACACAACTTAGTAAGAAGGCCAACTGAGCATAAAGACCAGTCGGTGAAAGCCCACCGAGTAGCCAAAAAAATACCCAGACCCGTCGGTAAAGAAAAATAGAAACAAGTAATCGAGCCCGAACAGAGAACAAACAAGTCTTCAACCAAGCAAAAAAAGTAGTTACTGAGAACTTTACCGAGAAGCCTCCAACAAGCTACTGAACCAAATCAAACATATTTTTGGTTGATCAGGATTGCCAAAGAACCCAAGACGCTCCTGCATCAGAAACCTGGGGTTAAAAGAAATAATTCTCTGAATAATGTGTCAGGTCCAACTTGAATTGAATCCAACTTAGATTGAGAGATCCAAGATGAGTACTCAATCGGTCTGTTCTTCCATTTTATCAGATACTACATGTAATTTTTTCCTCTTGTACTTCTGCCAACTTTGTATTTCAAAATCTTCTCAACTTCTTCCATTTGTTTCTTAGGATAATCACTCGATACTATCACTTCTTCATCAGGTTCATGATATTCATACAAGTCTGAAATATTGAATATAGGTGATATATCCATGTCCTTAGGTAATTCTACTTCATAAGCATTTCCACTATCAAATCTTCTCAATATCTTGCAAGGACCAAATTTCTTCATCTTTAACTTACCATATGTTCGAACAGGAAATATGCCTTTCTTCAAATGAACCATAACTGCATCACCAAATTCAAAAGTCTTATGTCTTCTTGATCTAGCTGCACTTTCCTTGTATTTATGATTACTTTTCTCTAACTTATGATTTACATCTTCATGAAATGTCTTCATGAACTCAACAAATTTCTCTCCTTCAATACTTCTTTTCTCTTCTCCAGTAATATCTCTCAAGTCTGATATACTTCTCGGTTGTGTGCCATGAACAATCTCAAAAGGTGTCTTTCCAATACTTCTATTCACTGAATTGTTATATGCAAAATCTTCTTGTGCCAACAACAAATCCCAATTACTCGGTGTGTCTCCAACTAGGCATCTCAACAGGTTACCCAAAATTTAGTTTACAACCCTTGTTTGTCCATCAGTTTGTGGATGAAATGTAGAATGTACTATATTTCAACTTGGTGTCCAACTTCTTCCAAAGGGTTTTCCAAAAATAGCTAACAAACTTATTTTCTCGGTCATAGATGATACTCTTCGGTAATCCATGCAATCTGACAATCTCCTTAAAGAAAATACCTGCTATATGTATTACATCTAATGTTTTCTTACATGGTATGAAATGTGTCATCTTAGAAAATCTATCCACAACCAAAAATATGGGATTGTTACATCTTGTTGTCCTCGGTAAGCCAAGAACAAAATCCATGCTAATATCACTCCAAGGTTTCTCAGGAATAGTAATCGGTGTATACAAACTAGTATTCTAAATTACTCATTTTGCAACTTGACAAACTCCACAATGTTTTACAAATTTTTGAACATCCTTATACAACTAAGGCCAAAAATACCTTTCCTTAAGTAAAATCAAGGTTTTATCAATACCAAAATGTCTAGCCAAACCACTACTATGTTTTTCCTTGACAAATTAGTTCTCATTGATCCTCTCAGTATACATAACTGAATACCTTTGAACAACATACCTTCTTGAATGAAATAGTCTTCATACTTACTTGATTGATTTGGAATAGGTGCTCTGCACACTCTCCACTGCTCAGAAAAATCAGGGTCATTTTCATACAAATGCTTTATATCATCAAAACTAAGAACCTCAATTCTCATTTCAGTCAACAAAGATATTCTTCTACTCAATGCATCAACAACTCGGTTAGAAACTCCACTCTTATGCTTTATCACAACTGTGAAACTTTGCAAATACTCTACCCATTTCATATGTCTCTGATTCAACTTATTCAGACTACCCAAATATTGTGAAGCTTTATGATCAATATACAACACAAATTCACTTGGCATCAAATAATGTCTCCATTTCTTTAGATCTCAAGAACAATAACATAGAATTCTTGATCATAGATGGAATATTTCCTTTTTGCATCATTCAAATTTTCACTAAAGAAAGCAACATATTTACCTTCTTGAGTCAACATAGCTCCTATTGCACTTCCACTTGCATCACATTCAACTTGAAATACCTTATTGAAATCAGGTAAGGCTAACACAGGTAATTCAAAAATCATTCATTTCAAAGTCTCAAAACTCTTATCAGCTCCATGCACATCTATTTGAATTCTCTTTTGTCTCCCCTCATTGTCTCAGTCATAACATTACAAGCATAACTGAAATTTTTGATGAATTTTCTGTAAAAACTTTCCAATCCATGAAATGATCTTACCTCACAAACATTCTTAGGTGTAGGCCAACTAAGTATGACTTCAACTTTCTCAAGATCCATCTTCAAACCATCAGCTGAAATCACAAAACCTAAATACACAAGTTCTTCTTTCATGAGGGAACACTTTTTCAAATTTATCAACAACTTTTCCTCTTTCAATCTCTGCTTGACACTTATCTTATATGCATAAAATGCTCTTCTCTGGTCTTACTGAATATCTGAATATCATCCAAGTATACACTCACACATTTATTCAATAATTTCTTCAAAAATTCATTCATCAATCTCATAAATGTACTCAGTGCATTAGTTAAACCAAAAGGCATAACCAACCACTCATACAAACCTTCTATTGTCTTGAAAGAAGTCTTATATTCATTGCCTTCTCTAATTTTGATCTAATGATATCCACTCTTCAAATCAATTTTGGTAAAATATTTTACTCCATTCAAACAATCCATTATATCATCCATCCTCGATATAGGAAACCTATACTTAACTGTTATCTTGTCGATTGCTCTTGAATCAATACACATTCACCATTCTCCATTCTTCTTAAGTGCTAACACCACTGGTACTGCACAAGGACTCAAACTTTCTCTGATCAAACCTTTGTTCAACAACACATGAATTTGTCGGTTGAGTTCCTCATTCTCAGTTGAAGTCAATCGGTGTGGTGCCTTATTCGACAAACTTGCTCTAGGAATCAAATCCATACAGTGACTAATATCTCTCATTGGTGGAAAACCATCAGGTACATTATCTAAAATTATCTCCTTATACTCGGTAAGCAATTTATCAACCTCTGCAGGAACTTTATCTTTTGTGTTCTTACTCGGTTTGTTAGGAATCAAAGTATAACAAATATCATTCCTTTTCAAATCCTTAACAAACTGTCTACCTTCCATCAAAATATTCTTTAATCAAAGGTAACATGATTTGCTTCTTACCATCCACCCAAATAGTATATCTATTCAATCTTCCATCATGTATAACATGTCTATCATATTGCCAAGGTCTACCCAAAAAAATATGACAACAATCCATTGCCATAATATCACACAACACCTTATAATACTTTTCAATTTTCAGATTCACAAAACATTGTTCACTCACCATTAATGTATGTTCATCCTTGATCCATGAAATCTGATAGGGCTTTAGGTGCTTCATTATTTCCAACTGCAACTTTGTGACCATCTCCTCAAATGCCAGATTCTCCGAGCTTCCATTATAGACAATTACTTTCCAAAATTTGTCTGCAACTCTACATTTGGTCTTAAACAAACTTTTCCTTACAGGATCTTGCTTATCTTTTTCACTCCAAAGTATCCTTCTGATAATTAGATTTCCTTCCTTCTTAGGTTCATTCGGTGACTCTTCTTGCACCAAAGCATTTCTGCTACTACCGACTTTCTTGCTTGCATGCACATACACTCAAAGGATCTATGCCCTTCTTCACCACATTTGTAACAAGTTCCTTGGAGCCCTCTTTTTTTATAACCACCTCAGGAGTAGTTTCCTCTTCCTCAGTATGAACTTCCACCTTTCCATTCAGTCTTTCCTTTGTCTTGATATGTGTCTGTATTTTCCTTGTTTGGTTCAGATCTACTATTTTCATCATGAGGTCCACCTCTTCCTCTAGGGAATCTACCACCTCTTCCTCTTTGTCTTTGTTCATATCTCTTGTTCAATTTCTCCTCAACTTTAAGAGCAAACTGGTATGCCTCTTCAACACTCCATCTTTACCAAGCTGATCTCATCTTGTATAGAACTTCTTAATCCATTCAGATATCTTTCTATTCTTTCCACCTCATCTTCAACATATCCAGATCTGATGTCCAATCTGTAAAATTCCCCAGTATAATCTTTCACCGAGCTATCTTTCTGCTTCAAACTTTGCATTCTCCTAACTAGGTTAATTTGGTAATCACAAGGTAGTAACTTGTCTTTCAATTTTTTTATCATCTTATCCCATACCCTGATCTTGTCTTTTCCTTTCTTCTTTTGGTCCAATTGCAGATGCTCCCACCACAAGGATGCATGACCTTTCAACTTTGTGCTTGCAATCTTTACTTTCTTCTCCTCTGGTACATTTTCATACCCAAAGTATTTTTCCATCTCAATTATCCAATCTATCAACTCATCAGAATCCAACTTTTCACTATACTTAGGAGGATTAAACTGAGGCGTGGAATTCAAACTTGTCAAAGCTCGCATGAATCTCTCTTCTTCTTGATCCATCATAGGTGCATGTGTAGCTTCTCTTTGCACTTCTTCAACTTCATCATCACTAACATCTTCAAGATGTATTCCTCTACGCTGGGCTGTCTCAACAACTTACAATCTTGCAACAATCTATCTAAGCATATCAGCTAGACCTGGATTTGCATTTCCTCTCCCACTAACCATCTTGAAACTCTCTATAATTGTAGGTCAGATCACAATCTGCTACCCCACAACAAATATCAACCAACTCAGGATAGGGCTTACAAAAAGGAAACTAGATCTCACCTTCACTCTGATACATCCTGATGCAATGAGGGTGAGGAGAACAGGGGCCCAAGTCACTCCCAACTATCCAAACCTCCTCACAGAACAACTCGGAAGCAACAACAAAGAGTGTGAGAGAAGGAACAACAATACTTTATATTATTTCATCAAACTCATTACATGTTGGGCTGTAAGGCCTTCCTAGTTTCGACCATATACATTTAGATGTTTAGAGAATAATCTTCATACATGCGAGGTCACATACCTGCCATCTGAATCTGCTAACACTATCTTCTATTCCAAAAACCCTGCCCTAATCTAAGAACATAAAACCAAATATATACAAGAGTCCACCATAGAGGTCGACACTAAGATCCTGAAGATCCAACATAGGAAACAACAAAGACACAGATCTAGGTCCACATACATGCCAATGAGAGATCCCACATTAATTATGCTACGAAAATTAAATGCAGAAGTCAGCTAGAAGATCCAACATCAAAATACACAACTCGGTAAGAAGGCCAACCAAGCACAGAGACCAGTTAGTGAAAGGTCACTGAGTAGGCAAACAACTACTGAGACCCATCAGTAAAGAAAAACATAAACAATTAACCGAGCCTGAGAAAAGAACAAACAAGTCTTCAATCGAGCGAACAAAGCAGTTACCGAGCACTTTACTGAGCAGCCTCCAACAAGCTATTGAACCAAAACAAACATATTTTTGGTTGATTAGGATTGCCAAAGAACCCAAGATACTCCTGCATCATTAGTTTTATAACTATCTGTTTATATTTATTAAGTATGTTATAATTTATGTTTACAATTAGTTCACTTTCTGGATATGTTATTTTATTAGGAAAAAATAATATCTATTCTTTTTTTAGGGAACAAATGAAATACTCAGAACTCATAATTATATTTCATAATAAAATATATTTATTTTTGGCTCACGTGAGATATATAGTCTATCCATGATAATGATAATCTGTGTAACAAATATTTGTAAGACATGGACAAAAGAGGTGGTTGTTGAAAATGAAAATGACAATAGAATTAAAAATTCAAAAATAAATTTCAACCAAACTCAATCACTATCAACAAACTAAAAAATCCTTGTCAAAAAAAGATTCCATTCAAATTTCAATCGAGACAATTACTAATAAACAACCAAAACAAATTACTATCATAAAAAAATTCAATTACAAGCATTGAAGTAACATAAAGCTTAAAAAATCATTGTTAAACTATATAATTTTTTTCCCCCTCTTAAAGAACTATAAATTGAATTGATTTCAATAGAAATTCTCATACTCATTATCAAAACTTTTGACATTTAAGCATAATCTTCATTTTTACTCTCTAGCTCCAATTTTTCATTACTCCTAAATCTTTTTTTTCAGCATATGAAATCTACACTGAAAACAATAAAAATTAAACAAACAATATATACAACATATTAAAAAAAAAAATCTAAAATTAATATTTTTCTACTTTTTAAACAATAAATTTAAATGAAGGCAAGTATTTTCTCCTGATTCTCTCTTTCAGATTGAAAATATACCATGAAGCAACATCTAAACAACAAACTAAAATGAAATGTACCACACTCATATTTTTTTTCATTATTTCTCTTTATAAACCTTACATTTTACATTTTAGTTGGCTGTTTAACCAATACCCTATATAATAGTCAATTGTTTCTTAAAATTTAAAATTTATAAACTATGATACTCTTACCCTGATGTGGCTGTTTATTCGATACCCTACTGTGATAGTCAATTGTTTCTTAAAATTTATAAACTATGATACTCTTACCCTGATGAGTCTTACAAGAACATTACCTGTAACAGAAGATGCATTTACCAAATTATTATTCTCTGAAAAGACTTTCTATGACTAGTTCTGACTCAACTCAAAACCAATTTGTTTGGTAAAAAAGTTGGCCTGTGCATGATCTACTCTCTGTGACTATAGAAGCTTGTCCTGCGTACACTCTACTCAATTTTATTTGGTTTTGTTTTTTTAAGTAAAGCAAAATTAAAAAAGAACCGACATTTCTTCCCCCATCACTGTCATTGATGTTTCTTTACATTCTAACCATTCATTATGCATGAAGAGAACATTTACCCAAATCTCTGCAGGGATCAGAAAAGAAAATTCCAAAGGAGTAATGCTACCTTCATTATTGAGTTCCCAAAAATCTTAGGTTTCTGTGCTCGCGAATTCATTTCGTCCAATAATCACAATTAACAACTTTGTAAGATAATACTCATTCATTAAAATATTGGTGGACAGGTTTCTGTCTGGCAATTTTAATGTCTTATTTAATGATTTCGCTGCGTTTGTGGGTGTCTAAGAATTTAGTATCGGGACCAAAAACGGTTGAAAAGATACGAAGGAACTTTCGTGATTAAAAAAGTTTTTGGTGGGTTCTTCCCCCTGTGGGGCGGTGAGTTTGCTATCTCAGACATATACTTCACATTTACAAAAGGCATCCCGAGCTTTTCAGTTCTCAATAAATGTTAATTCTGTGAAAGGAATTTGTACAATTAAAAGTTTTTTCGGTGGATTCTTCATCCTGTGGGCGCGAGTTTCCCACCAGGCATGTAATTTACAAAAGGGCATCCCGAGTTTTTCAGTGCTCAATAAATTTTGATTCTTTGAAAGGAGTTACCCCATTATATTATATGTGGTTATAAATCCACCTGAGTACTAGTGGATCTTGATGATTACGCTTCTTCTGTCTCCGCTTTTGTCTATAAAACTCCGCTGGATTGTGTTAAAAGTTATTGTGTAGCCATGGAGACGTCTGGTGCAGTGTTTGATGAGGAAAATCAAAGTTTTGTTTCAGAGAGACAACACAGAAGGATGAATAGGAAAAGTGGAAACGTTTCTTGTACCACATTCAATATCCTTGCACCAATATACAAGCGCATCGATAGTGAGGTGAGATCTGATCTGGAATTGTTTTCGGGTTTCTCCATAGACATGCTTCTTGTTCTGGGTCATTATTGTTTTCATGTTTTAGAGATGGGTATGCATGTATTTTTTGTGAATCGGTTTGACTGCCTTTTTTTCAGGTAGACTTTCTTCTCAATGTCAAAAGGGGTATTAATGTCTTTTCTGGATCGATTTTATTTTCATATTTGTAAAATGGGCATGATTGGATTTTTTTCTAGTTTGATGATGTATGCATATATGTACAATTAGGAATTTACTTGTTCTGGGCCGCTTCAGTTTTCATGTTTGGGAAATGGGTACTGATGCATTTTTTCTGCGTGGCTTCTGTTTCCATGGAATTGACATTGATATATATTTTCCCGGACCGCATTTGTTGGATTTTTTAATACCTGGATTTTTTTGGCGCTGTGTATCGTTTGCAGCAGATGAATTTTTTTATACTCACTTCACTTGGCAACAGAGCATCTCTGTACTGTTGGCAATGCAGAATGTTTCGTTCTTGATGCGAAGAAAAGTGTCTTTTCTTTGGTTTCCACCACATATGCTTATTTAATTTCAGTTTCCATTTTTTGATGTCATTGAACTAAATCTTTGACTGTCATTGACATTAATAGAGCTGCCGGGAAAGCCAGTTCAGGGAATGTTGGTTGAACCGCAATCAAGGAATACTTGACATGCTTCTCAAAAAAGTTTCATCTCTCATTTGTTTGCAGGTAGGTGATTACAATAGCGCAGGTAGGTGACTACAATAGCGCAGTTAGCTGTTACCAGTCATTGAAATTAGGGCATTTTGCCGCCACATGATTTAGGGCTTTTTTAATCGCCAGGCAATTCTAGGGTTTGGCTTCAGCCTAAGATCAGGACATTTTGTTTGAAGCTGATTTAGTTCTAACTTCTAAATGCTTTTGCCTCTTTTTTTGACTATTAGGAGTTCTGAGTTGGAAATAAGGAGCTAGTTGATATGTATGAGAACGTCTTGAGGGATAAAGGCTATGAAATTTATAAACTTGGTCGTCCAAACCGTGGAGATGGTAATTCTTGTTTCATTTCTTGCTTCTCTGGTATGCCTAATTTTCTCTTGTTTAATATCTTAGGTTTTTCTGGGTGTTGGATGATTGTGTCATTAGCATTTTGATTCTGAGATATGTAAGTTGGTAGACAAACAAAAATGTACCAAGGTTGCTGGTAGAATTCAGTCCCTAAAAACATTTTTGGATGTTATTCTATATTTTCTTTTCCCTGTTTATATTTAAGAGCTATATAATTGATGGGCTAGATGATCCTGTTTGGACATGATTTATTGGACCTGCCTCTATAGCCAGGCATCTTCATAGTGGTTACTATGAAGGAGCACAAGCATTGTAGCAGTCACAACTTCTCATTGAGTGTATTGGATTTTTAAATTCATGAACCGCAAACTCATAGTTTGGAAGCTACACACAATTATACCTTTATTTGTGGTAGTAAAAACTGTTAACTGTTGTTAGTAATCGGTTAGGTATTGTTTACAAACCCTGGGACAGATTCTCTACAAATCACAGGAAAGATAGCTTTAAAGGACATTGAATACTGGTGTATTTTTTGGCTTTCTAAGCTTTAGATATAAGCTACTCCAATAATCCCAAAGAAGGTTCTGCATTTGGCGCAATGAATCTCTGACCTAGTTGAATTTGTTAAAGATTATTCCAAAATAGTCCACCTCTGTACTTGTCTCTTAACTGACTGTTGATTTGGAATTTGAAGAAGTACAGGTCTGTAACTGGTTCCATTTTCTCTCCCGTTCAACTGAAGTTGCATGTCACCATGGTTATGAATTTTGGTTGTCACTGTAGATGAACTTGTTTTCTTCACTTCATCATTTTGTTATTAATTATTTGTTTTATCACCTGAAATCTTGTACATGACAATAAACTTATGTGACAATTCCCAGTACTGCATATTCAGATAGGATCAATGCCATTTTGTAAGCTATGATGTTTTGAATCTAATAACTAATCGATGTGATTTGCGAATTCTTCTCTCCATTGTCAATTTCACAATTCTCATCTCTATAAAGGTATATTCCTCTTTAGGGCTTTTTACATTATAAAACTGAAATATTTGATCTTTTGGCAGGTCTTCTTACTGCAGTAAAAAAAGATCATTTCAGAGTATTAGAGCATCAGGGATTGCTTTTGAATGACGATGGAGATCGCGTAGCCCAGCTATTACATGTTCAGTCTGTGATTCCATTTCGTCGAAGGCAAAGTGGAAATATTCATCAAGAAACTCTTGTTGTTAACACACACTTGATGTTTCCTCATAACTCAGATATTTGCCTAGTCCGTCTCCGCCAGGTCCTCTTTGTTTTCCTCCCCTTGGTTGTTTTTCTACTCATATGTAGATGTTAAATTTTCATCCCAAGAACAGTTCTGATTTCCTTATTTACAATGTGTATTAGTGTTTTCTTATTTTGGAGCTTCTCATATCTTTTCCATTATCATATAATTCAGGAATCAAATTTCAGAAGACTTTTATGTTTAACAGGTGTATAAGATCCTGGAGGACTTGGAAGCCTGCAAGGTAAAGAAAGGGCTCCACCATGTCCCAATAATTCTATGTGGGTAAGACCTAGACTTTGTTTCCTTGTGTCTGAAGTTTTGGATTGTTGAAGATTGTGCTATTCTAAATATTGTGCACTATTCAGAGACTGGAATGGAAGCAAACGTGGACATGTCTACAAATTTCTACGCTCTCAAGGCTTTGTTTCATCCTATGACGCTGCTCACCATTACACAGACAGTGATGCAGATGCTCATAAGGTCAATATGCTATATATCTATATGCCACTCTAATTTTTTTGTTTGTGTTATTTCTCCTTTTGCATCAATTTGAGCAGAAACTTCCTGTGTAGAGATTTTGCATTGCCACTTAGTGACTCGTTTGGGTTTATACAGTGGGTTAGCCATCGCAATCATCGTGGCAATATCTGTGGAGTGGATTTCATTTGGCTTCGTAATTCTAACAATTATCGCAAGTCTTTGAGGACCAGCTGGAATGAAGCTGTATTTGGAATTGTAAAGGTTGTTGCTAGCTAGGAGCCTTGAAATTGAGTGCAATTTGTGGTTGTTAAATGGTTATCTTGCTGCAGATGCAAAACATTTATTAAACAAAATATAATATAAGTGGAAATAGGCGTCATATTTACTAATATCAATATTAACAGTAGTACTCTTGGAAAAAATGTTTTCCTTTGAACCTTTTTTTCTCATTGTATCTTATATGGGATGAGAGTTGGCATTGTTTAAAAGCCACATATACACCTCCATAATGCCTATTGTAATTTGTTCTGATTGCAGTCTAAATTGTGGGAGGCTGGTTTGAAAGATAGAGAGGCATTCTGCTGCTTCAAGTCTGAGAACGGTTCTGTTGATTATGTAAATTTCTCCGATTTCTCTGAAGCTCTGCGCCAGGCACGTTTACTTTAATCTTTTGAAATTAGTGTTGATTTTTGGATGTCTAATCTTTGAAACTGATCATTTTGCTTGTTTAATTTAGTTCTAGTGTGTCTAATTTTGTGTGGTTATAATATTTGTTCCAAAAATATCCTCCAGCTTATCCGAGGTCTTAGGACTAAAGAAATTGAGGACTTGTGGGCAGCAATTGATACCGACAGGAATGGATTTGTTGATTATGAAGAATTTCAGGCAAGCACAAGCCTTTGCTCTTCTTTTTCATTAGAAATGTAAAGATTTTTTCTTTCACATGATACAATTGAGAAGTCTATAGCACGTGTTTCTTAATTTGGGCTGTTTTTCATATTACAGAGAGTGTTGAATCCTACAGAGCAGTCTGCTGTCCCTGTATATATCAGACAATCTGCTTCTCAACTGTTAGTTGAAATCGACAGAAGGCTGCAAGATGTTGAAAATCTTCAAGAATCAGCATTTGGTTTCGATGTTAAGAAAGCATTTCTATTTCCACCAGAGGTGGAAACGGGAATGTGGCCTGATCATTATGTTCTATCTGATCATGCTCCCTTAACTGTCGAGTTTACTCCAGTGAGGTTACCAAGAACACAAGAGTCACTGTGTTAATTCTTTACCACTGATGCTAACATCAATGTTAACTGTTGTATACAGAAAATAACACACGAATGACCTGATTATGATAAATCAGTTGTCAATGGTTCTAGTTGGGGGGATTCTAAGTGGCTTGACTTACTTTAAGGTTTTGTACTTTAGTTTCAACATTTGGGGATATCTAGCTGTACATCACAATGATTCTCTACACAACTTATGGCATATGTTATGCAGCTAATGGAAATTGGATTTGGATGTCCAAGAAGTTGAAACTAATATTTTGTAACGATGGGATGAATTTTTTATATATTGAGAAGTTTGAAACCTGTAAGGTGTATGTAGAATCGGAGGGATGAAATGCAAGTCTACGATCTTGATTTTTTTTCCCTTATAGGGATAACACTGCTCTTTTGTTGGCATGATTACTTAATTGTTCTTTATTAATTTAGGTGTATTGAGAGATCTTGTCTTCGGTAGTGGATTGTGGATTCGATGCCTCTTTGTGTTTTGAGCAGTGATTTTAATATGGTTGAGGTGGCATTTGATAAAGAGGGGTCCTTGCCATTTTGTTAGATAGTTGGCAAACCGAGGTGTGGTTCTACATGCATAATAAATTGGGTATTTATAACCCCGATACCTTATACAACAACCCTGTTTGGCATACACGGAGTAATTTCTAGGCACGAAATGATAGTCCTTAAATGGCCTAATTGTGCCATGATAATGACACAATCTTTTTTGTCTTTTGCCTCTTGTCAAAATCTTTTTGTGGCTCCTCTTTTCGAGGTCACCTTGTGAGACCACTTTCCCATTAATTACAACATTGATTGGCAAGTGGGTTCGAAATGGCCTCCAAAACCCATTTTCTAAAAAAAAATACTTCTATGCTGAGTCACTAGACACATTGGCCCAAATCGATAAGGTCGGGAACCTAGAGTGTCGTACTCAACATTCTAGGTGGATAGCTTGGTGGAATTGTGCTATCTTACGCATGTCTTGCTTCCTTAGAATTTGTGGTTGGTAGTTGGCCATTTTTTGTCGACGATCCTATGAGGCTACCACCTTGGATCTTCATTATGCCATAGAGACATTCTCTACAAACCCATTCCCTCCTAATTTGCAAGTCCGCATGGCTAGCTCTGTCAACAGAAGCAGATTGTTGACAATCATGCGGTCAGAGGGGCTCAGATCAAGGCTAAAATGCACTGGATAAAGGTGGTGATTGAGCCTCTAAGGAAATTTTCTTGGTCCTTTGTCATCGTCATTTCTCATTAGGTTTAAAAAAAATCAAGGGAGACCACATGGTGCTCTCTAAGCTACTTGACATTCTTCAAGCTTTTGTTTGCCATTATGAAAAGGTTTTTGACTATTCCGGTTGTTTCTCCAAAGCAAGATAGAGCTCTTCAAGAGTGCCATCACATTGTCATGTGTAGGCCTTTTGAGGTTCAATATTCCTTTTGCAAGCAATTAATCTCCATTGAGGATTTCAAAGAGGTTGTAAGCTCTATGGTTGGTGACAAAGCTCTAGGATGTGATGGCTTCCCTTGCAAATTCTACAAAGCTCTTTCACCTTGCATGAACTCTAATCTTTGTAAGGTCTATCTCAAGAAACATTTCATAACAAGTCCTTAGGTAAATTGATCAACAAAGGAAACACCAAATTTATACCTAAATCGAGAGACCTTGAGGACATTTGGAATTGGCAGCTAATTACGTTGCTAAATGTTTCATACAAGATTATTGTCAAGGATTTAAGTTTGAAGATTAGCCATATGCTTCCCCAAATTGTTTTCCCTAAAAAATCTAGTTCTATTAAAGCCAAATTCATCCTAGATAATATCATTATTATTTGGGAGAGTATCGAATAAGTTTGGCTTTCTAAACAACAAACCCTCTTTCTAAAAATTAACTTCACCAAGGTTTAAAATTGCATTGAATGATCCTTCACTCTACCTAAGCTTGGTGCTCTAGGGGTTGACCCTAAATTCTGTAGATGCTTAAAATTGTCACTGCACACTTATCTTAACTTAATTAATATTTCTATGTAACATTATAGTTAATTTTAATTAATTATATTTGTTATATTCTCCTACCTATTTAATTAAATTAGGTTCACTTTCTAAGATATTTAAATTTAATTTGAATGCACCCCTTCTAAATATATATTTTTTAATACATTCCCTCCATAAAATCCCCTTTTAAATAATTTTTAATTTATTTATTTCCATCCACACTCTAATATTCTACTAAGCTATGATTATTCTAAATCTAATTTGAATTAATCCTAAACCCACCTTAAAAGTCTAGTCTACACCCATCACTCATCCTAATAAGTCTATCCACTAATTAATCCTACTTAATTAGCCTAAAAAGGTGATTCCTAACTTTTTAAGGGTAATGAGTTGCTCACACATCCCAAGGAAGCCACCCAACTTCCTTAAATTTCCTTACAACCATGTCCCCCACTTCCTCTCCCAAGGTTGCTCACACGTGTGAGCAACCTTGAGCCTCTCTAACCTTAAATGCTCCAATTTGACTTTTACATGGCATGTCTTTTTGCCCTTGTATCCCTTATGTGGCTCCTATGTGGATGCCACATAGGTGCCACCTCATCCAAACCCTTCCCTTCCCTCAGGAAACCTATAAATTGGAGGCCTCACTCTTTGCAAATCATCTTTCATTTTATGCATTGTTATCATGTTAGTATTGCTCTAGGATTTCATAGTTATTTTTCATGCTTTTCAATCTTAGTTGAATCTAGAAATCACATGTTAGGTTAATAGTGAAAGAATCTTAGCTTAATCTTGCATCTCATCTTAGTTTTATAGTTTGATTTTTCTTTTGCATCAATGGCGAAAGCTTGAGACAAGTTCCTTATACTTTTTCTTGAGTTCTTCATCAACCCATTAGTTTTGCATTCTAGGATCAATCACCTCAAGCAAATAAACAATAGTGAGATTTGTATTTTGTGTTGGGAGAACACATCCACATTCCTCTCTAAGAGAAAATCAATAAGTCTTGGGTGCACTTGTTTGGCTCATTAGAGGTTATGTTGGAAGCTATTGTGTAGTTGCAAGTTTTACGAACATGTTAGATTAGATTGATTTATAACTAACATTTGCATGTTTGAGCTTGTTCCACATAGATAGAGTTTTCATCATATACATTCCGGCAATACCCGGTGGGACCCATGTCCCTAAATTCCTTTTCAAAATTTTAAAAACTCGTTATTCACACACCGAAATCGTAGAACGTCGTCTCTGATTATACAGTTTCATCTCCGCTTTGGCTTCGTCGTTTGCACAGATCAACGTTTCCGTTGTGAGACTGATGTCTCCGCTCTACTAACATAAATCAAAATTTTAAGTGTTTTAAACTGCTTTTTGTGGCATTCTAACAAAGAAGTATGTGATTTTCTGACAGTAGTACGGTTTTATGAAAGTAAATGCTGCTCAAAATTTGAAATTTTCCCATCACAAGTAGCTGAATTTTTCTATTTGTAGATCGTTGACTCCGAAGGTTAATCGTCATCTCCACTCCTTGGATTGCTTGTAGATAACTAGTGACATGTGTCAATCTGGTGTTGACTTTTTTTGTTGACCATCATCTGCACAGATCGTCGTCTGCACTGTGAGATTGTCGTCTCCGATCTGGGACACAGAGCTTTAAATTTTGTTGGATTCCGTGTTACCGATCTTCCTATCTTCTACAACCTTTCAGATCGGAAGACTCTTTGAAACTATTGATCATTGTATGCAAATTTCTCATTGAAGTCTTAGTTTGAAATGGAATAAACTTGTATTTTCTTTTGCAAGACGTTGTGACAAAGACTTGAACACCAAACTACTAATGCTTGTCTCGTAGGTTGCCTAGGAGATACAAACAAACTTCATGTCTTTGATTAGCCCATTTTCTTAGGCATCTAATTAAAGGATTTACTTGTAGTGATTTGTTGGGTAGCAAGGAAGTATGCTCTTGCCTCTTAGAGGTAATCAGAAACCTTGACCTACTTGATTCATCACCTATAAGGAAATCTTAGGTAAATGAATGCGTGTTTGGAGTGCTTGGGAGAAGCAACTTTGGTAGGATACTATGCTCTTGTCTTTCAAAGACAATCAAAAATCCCAACCCTTGGTTGTGATCTACTTTTATTTCATGTTTACTTATTAGAGGGCTTGTTGTTGACGAAAAAATCTCGTGGGAATGACCCAAGTGGGAACAAGGCAAAGCCAGCCTCTCCCGACCCACTATGAATAAATACCTCCTTGAGATTAAAGTCTCGAAGGGTGAAGGTATCTTGTGCTTGGACTCCTCTAGGATCTATAGGATCTAAATAATGTTTACGCTACCACGAGGCCTTGTATGATTCATAAGATATCTTTGAACAAATGCACTTACTAGACACCCTAGAGTAGAAACTTACCCGATCCACCTCCAAAAGTCTCATTATCTTTTTGCAAGGAGGGGGAAGAATCTCTCTTGAAGTATACACTCACCATATGTATCCCCTTGAGCTAAAGTGGATAATAGGGCGTTGGAGGTCTCATTGTGTAGTCTCCTTTGACCATATTCTGCATAACTCTTGCAAAGGAAAAAGCATAGGCGCCCTTTAGGGAGTGACAAGGCTATGTGAGATGAAGGGATATCAAGCTGTGGGCAAAGGTTTTGAGGACTAAGCCAATTCTTTAGGGTAGGAACTTCTTGTATTGTCTTCATTGTTACATACCATGTAAAAGCACAAGGTGACTTGAAAAAGTCACTTGAACATACACATCAAAGTTCTCAAATTGTATTAGCTTCCCGAATCACAATTGCTTGTCTCCTACAAGGTTGCCTTGTCCCATGTAGCACTATTTTTCGACGCGTGTTTGCAAAATTTGAATGTTCTCGTTTGAATCAAGGTACACTTAGTGTAGTCAATGTCTTGATGTGTGATTGAAATTAGTTCTTCCCAGTGAAAAAATTGGACCAAATCAGTCAACGATTAGTCAAACTCAAGATTTTCATCAGAATCCCCAATCGTCGTCTCCGACCTAAGATTGTCGTCTCCATAGATCATTGTTTGCATCTGAGATTCGTCATCTCCACCAGAAAACAATGAGCTTAAGAAAATTGTAAATAGTGACTATTTGGACTCACCTACTTGATCATTTCATTGTTCGGACCAAATCAATCCTCTAGAGTCCAAAATTGCGAATTTCATGATCCATGCTTGATTCGGGGAAACATAAGGAAGTGAAGATTCAACTACCTCGTGTCTATAAAGAGAAGAAAATTATCGATCAGAATGCCGAGAGATATCAACATCTCATGAACTCAATCCGACAAGAGATCCAATAATGTGAAAAGTATGACAAAATCATCTTCAACAACAAGATTTTGTGGTTCATGAGAAAATATCATTTGAATCACGCCTTCATCAACTTTGAGAGATATGATTAGACCTTCACAATCCCACTTTCCCACTCACACCATCCTCTATCACCATTACAGGAGCATCATCATCATCTTGGACCCAAACTGATTCATTGTCTTGATTGATCCACGTCCAAGCAAAGTCAAGAATCATCAAACTCCTTCATACCTTCATCAAAATCCCATCAATATGTAGGTTTGAAGATTTGATGAAAGTGTCATTGAGATCCTTATCCTTATCAATCTTGGTTGAATTGTGTTTCTTAGGAACATAGTCTGTCTTGAGTGATCAATTTGATCTAATCAATATCATATTTTGCTTGAGATCATCAGTCTATCTCCAAGTAGAAGAAATATATCATCCAATCATTTGTGCTTAATAGAATCTCAGTTCACCAAGATTATCTGAAACCTTTATCATCCCAATCAAATCTAATTGAGGCCCCGCCCTCACCATCATCTAATCTAATCAATCATCCTTAAGGCCCTTCCCTCGCAATCAAACAAGTCCAAATCTTCACTCCTAGATTCGTCCTTCATCCATCATCAAATCCTTCATCTCATTTCTAAGCCTTAATCTTTCATCTTTTATCCTTCGAAGGTCACCACTGTATGGTTGTTACTCGATCACAAGCTAAAAACATGAGGCACACACAAGAAAATACCAACCACAATGATGAGAATCCTTTTGCTCATCAGTTCTTTCAGGGCCATGCAACACAAGTCGAAGACATTACTAATGTCCCTAAATAGAATGAATTAGTGGATCAGGATGAAAGACCTACCCAGGTTAACAACTTCCTTAGTGATCCATACAATTTGGAGATGGTTGAAAAAGATATTAGCCAAAAAAGTGGAGAAATCTTTATGAACCTTATCAAGAATGGTGTTACAGTACCCGGTGACTTTGATGAGTCTCTCCTTGTCAACAATATCATCAGGGCTACAATCGTTGCAAACACGGCCACAACCTCAGCCTCTAATGCAACATCATCCCATGATAGAGTCAAGACCACTTCTAGTGGACCTTCTACATCAATTCACATATCAACCTCACAACCAACATTTCAACTGCTAGGGGAACAAATTCAACATATCCTTAGTGTTTTTCCCAACACAACCTCGCATAATAGCATCCATACCACAACAAACACCTATGCCGCTTCTGGTGCTAGTGTCTTCAACATAGGACAAACATCTATCCCTCTATACACACATCAAGTCTCATCATCATAATTCACATTTTATTCATTTGCCACGAAGACATCCACTCAAAAAATGTCCTAGGCTTATCATTACACACCTCCTATACTCAGAATGACATCAATAGGATTTTCAACCTCACAATTGGGAGGTGGACAATCTTTTGGACCACAGTTCACACCTCACAACACTCTTGACCTAGCTCAATAGATTAATGAGTTTAAGAGCCTTGTGCATAGCATGCAAAATGGGGGGAAGAAATAATTCTCCTTTGACGAGATACGTCCCTACCTATTTGACAAATCAATCACTATGCAACAATTTCCTCCAAACTTTGAGATCCCTAAATTTGAGAAATATAAAGGGGAAACATGTTCGGTCCAACATCTTAAAGAATTTTATGTTGCATGCCAAGAGATCACCTACAACGAGAATTATCTAAAGAGACTCTTCATTAGGAGTCTTGGAGGCCCCGCTCTCAAGTGGTTCATGACCCTTCCTCATAGATCCATATCTAGTTTCTCTTACCTCGTGGATAAGTTTTTGCACAATATTCCTACAACATTGAACATCAAGTATCATTGAGTGATTTGTACAACACCAAGAAAAGAAATGGAGAAAGCTTTGCCAAATTTTTACAAAGGTGGAGAAACCTTACAAATCAGATGCCTTGGAAAATACCCAATCATCACATGATTGATATCTTCACTAGTAACTTGCTACCTGAAATGTCATTCCAAGTGAAAATGACTTCGCCTAACACTTTTGAGTCTCTTGTTAAGAAAGGGAAAAACATTGAGGATGGACTCTTGCAAAAGGGTGCCTTTAAACATCAAGTATCATTGAGTGATTTGTTAACACCAAGAAAAGAAATGGAGAAAGCTTTGCCAACTTTTTACAAAGGTGGAGAAACCTTACAAATAAGATGCCTTGGAAAATACCCGATCATCACATGATTGATATCTCCACTAGTAACTTGCTACCTGAAATGTCATTCTAAGTGAAAATGACTCCGCCTAACACTTTTGAGTCTCTTGTTAAGAAAGGGAGAAACATTGAGGATGTATTCTTGCAAAAGGGTGCCATTAAACACTATACCCCTTATAATAACTATAAACCTAAGTTTTGGACCAAAAACCAAGGGGTCGTTAATGATGGAGTGACATATGCCATGCATGTCCAAAAATTCCATGCATCTAATCAAGGTAATCATAATAATTGCAAAAATTGTAACAACAACAACAATAATAAAAATAATTCATCACAGTAGCAGTAGTCTCAACAAAAGCCTCTCAATCACTCCAATTTGTTTCCTTGCAACAACAACAACAACAATAATTCCAATCAACGATAGCGTCAAATATACACTTCTCTTGCAAAACCTCTCAACGTTATCTTTCAAAAACTTGTTGATCAAAATTTGATGGTGTTCCCAAACACTAGACCTTATGATGAGAATCAACCAAAGCCTACTTGGTATAAGGATAATGAGTGCAATGATTATCATCACATCAAAGATCATGACACTAAGAAATGTATGAAGTTGAAAAACTTTGTACAAGACCTTATTGATAATGGAAAGATCGAAGTTGAGGGACAAACACCATCATCATCATAAGCTCAACTTAAGATCTATAGTACTCCCTTCCCCAAGCATGATCATAACAACGCCTTGTGCTTGAAGGTTGTACTATATGATTACTCTACTAACCACATCATGGGTTTTGACCCCTTCTGTGGTAACATTAAGGAAATTAAAATCTTTGGCTTTGATTCCTTGTGTGGGTGCATTGAAGAATCCAAAAACCATGTCTACACCCTCAAGATGAAGGATACAGATTGAAATGCAATGACTGGTAGAGCTAGAGTCACTGTCCAAGCTGTTGCTCCACTTGCCGTTCCGTCCACTTCCACAAGACTAGCTTCGCGGTACAAATTCTTGTCACAACTTGGAAAGACTCCTGCATAGATATACATCCTTGAGTTTCTCCGCACTTCACATGTACATAAAGAAATCCTTGAACAAGTTCTCCTAGAGTCCCGCATTATCGACAACATCAACGACTCACAATTCCAAGCCGTGATCGGTAACTTGGCCACAAAACAACACCTAGTATTCACTGATAAAGATTTCTATGGCCCCGACCTACATTATAATAAGCCGTTACACATAGAGGCTCTCATCCATCACCACAAAATAAAAAGGGTCCTTATAGATGGTGGATTCAGTTTGAAACTTTTTACTTTGAAGATGATAAGACAGTTTGAGCTTCTTGAAGATCTCCTTGATGTTTCAAAAAGAATAACTATTAAGGCCTATGATGATAGAGAAAGAGAACCTAAGGGGTTGATCACGTTACCTCTTCAAGTGGCTCCCACATTGATCGAAACTACTTGTCAAGTCTTGGATTTGGACTTTCCATACAATAACCTCCTTAGAAGGCCATAGATACATGCTATTTCAAGTGTACCTTCCACATTTAATCAATGCTTTAAGTTCTCGCATAAATTCCAAGAAGTCACAATCCCTGGAGATCCCGAGCCCTTCCAATATTGAAAAAAAATGGAAGGAAAGAAACCTACTTCTATCCACTAAATGAATTTGTAGGAATCGTCGCAAAAGAGGAACCTCCCAAATCCTCAACTGAGAAACCTTCCACCGAAGAAACAAACAAACCATCAACCAATGAAGCATCCACATGTGAAGATCCCAAAGGCAAAGAGGTCACCAAAGAGACAATCTTTGAATCTAAGAAGAAATTCAAGGTCACAAACCAAGACATGGAAGAATACAAATTTGAGAATGCCTTCTGCATCAGCCAACTCCCCATATCCCCAAAATCCCATGGAAAACCCTCCCAACTCTTTCTTAAGAAGAATACAACTTTCACACATTGGGGATCCCTTGGTGATGAGCATATGGAGTATGATATCCTATCATGGCTCTACAAAGACGGAGAAGATGAACCTGTGAAAATACCCAAGGGAAAGTATGTTAAGGCCACTCCCATTATTGAGAGCATGGTATATCACAGAACTGGTCTTGGTGTGAAAAAATAGGGAATGAAGAAACTGATCACAACAAATGGTTATCCCTAAGGTAGAGGATTGGGCTCCCTAGAAACCAAGGTGCCCTCAACTGATGCTTGCGAGGTTTCTTCTGATTCTGAATCTAAGGAGGAGTTATATGAAGTCCCCTTTGAGTATATTGAGAGTAAACTTATTGATACCAACCATATCTATGCTATCACTGAAATTGACCTTTCATCCCCTAACCTTCCAGTAAAACACCCAAACTCATCGATTGGGAAAAACAAGACTCACCACCTACGTTGGATATACGTGACTTAGATGAGGTAGTTTTAGTCCTTTTTGGCCTAAGAGATCTCCAAGACTACGAGCATCAGATCCACTATAACGAGAAGGCCTACTTCGGTAGTCAAGTTAACTTTCATAGTCGCAAAAATGAAAAACAAGATGTAAATAAAAAATACAATAAAACATCCCCTAGGGAAAACCTTTTTAAGGCACTTTCGGATGAAGAAGAAGATAAAATAAAGGACGTGTCTTCTAGTGAAAACCTTTCCAAGGCGCTAGAAGAGGGAGAAGTTGACTTGCCTTTCAGGTCCTTACAACCATAAAAGTTGTCAATCCTTACCGAAGACACAATATAAGTCAACCTTGGAACAACTAAGGATCCTAGGATCACATTCATAACAAAATCTCTTAGCGAGCAAGAAAAGAAAGACATGACTAAAGCCCTCCAAAAAGCGCAAAAGAACTTTGCTTGGTCCTACAAAGATATGCCCGGACTAGATCTCGATCTGATTATACACCACCTTGTAGTAGATCCTAAAGACAAACTAGTCAAACAAAAGTTACACAAGATGCATCCACGGGTGGCATTGTTAGTCAAAGAAGAGTTACACAAAATGTTGGTTGCCGCATTCATACAACCCATAGATTATTTTGAATAGGTCTCTAATATTGTACTAGTAGGCAAAGGTACTGGGGGCATTTGCATATGTTCATATTTTAGAGACCTCAACTTAGCATGTCCCAAGGATGATTTTTCTCTTCCTAACATAGACGTCATAGTGGATTTGACAACAAGACATGAGATGTTGTCACTTTGTGGGTGGCTTTTTGGGATATAATCAGATAAGGATCGCAACAAAAGATCAACATAGAATGACATTCACCACACCCTGGGGAACTTTCTGCTATCAAGTAATACCTTTCAGACTTAAAAATTCCAGAGCTACATATCAACGTGCTAGGACAACCATCTTTCATGACCTCCTGCATGATATTATGGAGGATTATGTGGATGACATCATGGGAAAATCCAAGATAAGAGAATCACACATTTTTGTCCTTACAACAGTTTTCGACATACTGGAAAAATATAAGGTTATGCTGAATCCAAAGAAATGTGTCTTCGATGTACAATCAGGCAAGATGCTATGTTACATAGTGTCCTACAGAGGAATTGAGATGAACCCAAAGAAAGTAAAATCCATCCTAGAGATGCCACCTCCAACAATGTTAAGACAACTTTGCAGACTGTAGGGAAGAGTTCAGTCCATCCAAAGATTTGTATTGCTACTGGTAGACAAATTTCACCCTTTTTCTCACCTCTTAAGAAAGGATACCAAGTTCATGTGGGATTTTTTATGCCATAAAGCCTTTGAGAAACTCAAACAATACCTAGCTAATCCACTAGTGTTGGTCTCACCTGTTCCAAGCCGACCCCTGATTTTGTACATTTCTGCCACTACCATTGCACTGGGTGCCCTCCTGACATAGCTAGATGATAATGGAAAAGAAAGAGCAATCTACAAAGTAGAAAAATTGTTGGATATGAGTTGAACTACACTACACTTGAGAGAGCATGCTTGGATGTTGTCTTCTGCACGCAAAAACTATGTCATTACATGCTTAATCATAAAACTCAACTCATCACAAAGGTTGATCCACTGAAATATCTCTTATCTAAAGCCGCTCTTATGAGGCATGCTGCTAACTGGGTCACGAACCTGAGAGAATTCAACATAGTGTATGTAGAAAAGAAGGCTATTAAAGGACAAGTGATCACGAATCAACTAGTTGAATCTCCTCTTCCCGGGGATCATCCTATAGTAGAAAATTTCCTAGATGAATCCATTATGACTATCACCCCAAGCATACAATGGGAAATTCATTTTGATGGATATTTTATGCAAAAATGAGTGGGGACAAGCATCTTGTTTGTGACACCTCAAGTGGATCTTATCCCTAAATCTTAAAAATTAACATTCACATGCACAAACAAAATTGCAGAGTATGAGGCTTTGGTAATAGGATTCATTTAGCGATAAAATGGAAAATCACTAGCCTTCTTGTCTTCAATGACTCCTACTTGGTCATCAAGAAAGTTAATGATGAGTATCAGACAAAGAATGATAAGCTGCTTCCCTATCACTGATTGGTTGAGGATCTTATACAATGTTTTAGAGAGATAGTGTTTCATTAGATCCATAGGACAAAAAAAAAAGCTGCAGATACCATGGCTACCATTGGGTCATTTATCTCTATGCCAGGACACAACCAAAGGTACAAATTTATTGTTGAGATCCTTATGACCCCTATCTATGACATGATGGAATATGAACAGGTGTGTGTTATTGTTGGTCCTAATTCTCCTTGGTACCAAGAAATCTATGCTTACCTCCATGATAAGACCATCCTACTTCATCTTATGCCTAACTAAAGAAAAACCTTTATCCTTCACACTTTCTGTTACACTATCCTCAGTGATACCCTCTTTCAGAAACACTTTGACAGAACCCTCCTCAAGTTTCTTGATTCAGAAGAAGCTAAAACAACTTTAGAAGAGGTTCATAAAGGAATATGTGGGGCCAACTCTAGAGGACTCACTCTTGCGAAGAAGCTATTTCCAATAGGTTAATATTGACCCACCATGGAGTAGGATTCTTATCACTACGTGAAGAAATGTGTACCTTATCAGCATGACGATGATTTGATACATGCACCATCCCAATCCCTTAAACCCACCATCCCTTAAACCTCATTGTCCAGATATTTATGAACTCCTCCAATGGGCACAAGTATATCATTGTTGCCATAGAGTGCTTCACAAAATGGGTTGAGGTTATCCCTCTTACTTACACAATTGGAAAACAGATTTTGAAATTAATTCTGAACTACATTATCTATCACTATGGAATCCCTCAGGACATTATCACTGATAATGACACCCCTTTCAAGAAAAAGGATGTCACATAACTATGTAAGAATTTTTGCATCACCCAATATTGTTCCTCCAAGTACTGCCTACAAGGTAACGGTCATGCAGAGGCTACAGACAAACCATCCTAAAAACACTCAAGAAAATAGTCGATGATGTTGGTCATGATTGACACCTCCAGTTGAATCTCGCCCTATGGGCCTATCACACTTCCATTCACACTCCTATTGGAGCCAATCCATTTGCCTTTGTTTATGGTACTGAGTCTGTCCTTCCCATTGAATTTGAGCTCCCTTCCCTCAAAATCTCCCTAAAGAATCTGATGTCCGAAGAAGAATACTGAGTTTCTCACTTGCAAGAGCTTGAAATCCTTGATGAGAGGCACCTTAATTCCCTAAAACATTTCCATGTGTATCAAATTCGTCTGCGCTTACAGTTCAACAAGAAGATCAAACCTTGTGAGTTTGAAGTTGGTGATTTTGTTCTGCAGCATAACATGAAGAATCTCAAGAACCGTGAAAAGAAAGGAAAGTTTTAGCCTAACTGGTTGGGACTATTCGTGGTTACAACTAAATTTGGATCTGGAGCATATCAAATAGAAACACCAAAAGGGGATCCTATCCCTGATCCTATAAATATTATGCACCTCAAGCACTTTTATGCGTAGGGCGTCAACAATTCCTCATGTACAACGGAAAGTTAGAGAAAATCCAAAAAAAAAATCAGAAAATCAGCAAAAATCCCAAAATAGTATAAAATGATCTTGAAGAAAATCTAAAAATTAGAAAAAGTCCTGAGAAAATTATTATCCTAGTGAAAACCTGACAAATAAGCTCCTCGATATTACCAAAAAAATATATCAAAAAATAAAAAATAAAAAAAGTAAAGAGAAATAAATTGTCCAATGGTTAACACTTGGTAATCAAGTTCCTTGGAGAAGTACCATGGTGAAAACCTACCTCAGGCACCATGCATAGAAAACTTAGATCCACCATCCATTGAGATTGCTTTCCTACAACCCATCCATTTGGAGTCCATTCATCCTCATCCCCATATCTGTGTGGGAGTCCTTTTGAGTTCCATTTCATTTCTCACTTTATATCAATTCACCTCCACTCACCCCACCAACCCTGTTTCCCCTTCACGGTGAGGCATTTTTCACGATCATAATAAGGATCCACCATTCAATTCACATCATCCCCTCAGTGAGTTCACATCATCATGTCTGTCTCATCACGCAAATAATTGTCCCATCACATTGAGATTACCCCCACCAAATTGAGCTTTTTCCAGACACAGTGATCACATACGTTATTATCAATATCAATATTGATCAAGTTTCTGAGCTATTGTTCCTTCCACATTATTGTGAACAAATAACTGTTTAATAAATCTTGGCCCATTAGCATGCATCCTTCCTGTGTCAGCTCATCAAGTCCCACATCAAACAATCCTATTCATGGTAAGAACCGTGGACCGAATGACTGCTTGGTCATAAGGCCTTTTTATTGATTTTATCTTTGTGTTTCAGTGGAGCCTACTCACGATTGCCTCGATCTTTCATATCCTGGTATATTTTGAATTGTGTACATTGGAATACATGTCTTTTGCAATATGATCTGTTTATTGGTGTTTTAGTGCATTCTTGTTCATTACATAGTCATGGTTATGCATGCCTCACTAGGGGCATAGTTTCGTGCACTTCCACCAAGTCCCTAACTAGATTGGGATGTACTAGGACTCCTCATGAGTGTCACTGCATAGGTTCTAACATGGTTTCTAATCTAAAATTATGTTCCTAAGTCTACCATTCTATTTGAGAGTTATTCCATGAAAAGGAGCCATCCCATCCACACTTTCTAGCACATGATGCATACCGCCTCTTGCAAAATCAAACTAGGATGCACTCTCCGACATTAACATAATACAATCCCAAAATATCTTGTAGTTAGGTTGCATTAGTTAGTTTCATATTTCATTTTTCATATTGCATTTGTGAGACTTCCTATTTATTTCCCCCATCCTAGTTAGCTAAATGATTCTTCCAGTTATGTTTGATACACACAAAAGGTCTCATCTTAGTTTGCATTAGCTGCATTTTTATCTTTCCTATTACCGTGAATTACTTAAGTTGCATTTACTCACTTTGGTTAAAATGCATTTAGTTGTATTGTTAATATATTAATCACATTAGTTAAATCATCATTATTAGGTTGCATTGATGAATGTGCATCTGTCTTAATGCATTACTTAATGGATGGATAAGATTGATGGATTTAATATTATTTAATGCATTACATATTCAATCCATCCATCTTATCCATCACATTACTCATTACAAACCATCCACATTACATTTATTACATATATATCCATCATAACATTAATCATTAAAATCATTCACCACATATATATCTCACATCTACCATAAACATCATTCATCCTGCATAATCCACATAATACATCATAAATAAAATCCACATCCATCTGCATGAAAAATTGTTACAACCACAACATATAGTAAATCATATCACACACATCCTGCATCACAAAATGTTAGTCACATCATCACATCATATAAGAGCACATGTACATCCTAAATTAATACTACACACACATCACATAGGATTAAAATATGCATCATAATATAGATCAATCATGAAAGATTAAGTGTCAAGTGTCCATAGTCCATAAATATCATCATAATTCCATCATAAAATAATAAAGGTACATTGACTATCCATCGAATAGTACAACAAAATATCTCGTATGCATAAGTACATGCCACTAAGTGCCTCTGTACATCTAGTCTCATCTCATGATCAAAATCTATAAAAAAATGTGTCTCAACGTGACTGGGATCTCTCACTCTGGTGGATTGGATGAGCCCCCTGCACCTCCTGTGTCACTGCATTTGTCTCGTAGTGGTCTGATGCTAACCGATCCTGATGACCTCCTTGTTTTCTACCATATCGCCCTCTCTGAAAAGGCTGGCTATCTCTGCTCTGCCACTATTGCCTGGTGGTACAACCCCATATAGTATGTGGCCTCCTTACTTTCTCTCGTAGCATCCCTATGGGCTGACATAGTCTTTGACAAAATTTGCATTGCCCTCAGTAATGTGGCTTCCTGTCCTGCCAGCTTGCGCTCACCCAGGTATGTCTCAAACCTGCGCCTCCATGTGTCCCTGTCCCCTATCAAATTCAATACCTACTTTCTCAAGGTCCCTACCTTGAGTCCTAGGGTATATGCCTCCTGCAGCTGCTTCCTCATCTCATCCAGTTCATGTGTGGCCACGCCACCTGTGTCTATCTCAACCATAGTAAACTCCCCAGAGTGAACCCTACTATGTAGTATATCTAGCGCTGTCTGGGCGCTATCGGCCTATGCCCTCTCTATCCCCATCTCCCCATGCAGTCTGAAAACCTAAGTCTATAGGATTTGCCTCTTTGCTACCACCATGTCATGTGTGTCCTGTGGGATATATCCCTATGGTGGTCCCTGCGGTGGGGGCCCATGTACCGGTACCTATACTACTGCTGAAGGTGGTCCCTTTCCTTGTCCCTATACCTATGCAGGGGCTTGTACCTATGCTACCCCTAGTACCTATGGTGGGGCATCCTCAATGGGAACCTCTACTCTCCCCCTCCTCTACATGGGTACTCTCTGTTGTACCCTCCCCCTACAGATGGTCCCACTCCACCATCTCCCCCATCATCTCCATCATCATGGTCTCCACCCTCCCCATCATGATCTAATCATGGCTTCTCATCTTCTTGTATCTGCATTGGATCTATAAGGTGCACTAGTGTGCACAACCCACCACTATGCATATACTAGAGTCATGCCTACATCACCAATGACATCATTTCCCTATATCCATAGAAAATGATATATACCTCTCCAAGATGCCCGAGCTCCCCTAAGACCCAACCCAATTAACCATAGAGACCCCACCTCCTGTATCACCAAAGGATGTGAGAAATCGTCAGGTACTCCATCCTAGATCATCGCAAATTGTCTCCTCACCCGCAATGCCATATACTGAGCAATTTGGTCTACTAATATTTTGATCAACGAGTAGTCTGTCTGGAAATAAATAAGGTATATCTTTTCTAGAGTCCCATCCTCTTGCTGGTGGTGCTCATCCTAGTATCTCCAAGCCTCACATCCCCTGAATGGTGTCCAGTCAAAAAATGACATATCATTCAGTACCCTCCACTAGTAGCGCACTGATCTGATGGTCCCATAAGTAATCGATGACCGATACCTGCAAGCATATGACTCGTATGGATTCCTAACCTCCTATTGTCTGATCGTCCTTGTAACTGCTATATGATCCTAGGCCTAGACTAACAACAACATAACCCCTAGCCCCAAGGTCTGCCCTTTCTTATACACGCACATGTGCAAGTCATATTATAGCTGACAAAGAATCGTATAGCCCCAAAAGTAAACTGCACCATCCTCCTCATCCAACATAAGGCTGAGAACCCTTGCCCAGCTGTGTGGGAATCCTCATCTTGCGTGGTCCGACATCACTCATCCACCAATCAAACCTACAAGATAGAGCAAGTCGTGGTAACCTGGCTTGCATCGCCCCCTTCCAGGGTATCCTGTTTTGAGAGTGTGGTAGGCTATCAAATCTGTGCTTGAAGAAAGTATCCATATAAGGATCTGCTCCAGTTGGCACATACTCTGACATAGATCCTCTGATAGGGACTCTGTAGATGTACCACACATTTAGTAATGTGATGGTAGCTTCTCCCATGGGAAGGTGAAAATTTGATGTGTTGGAGTGCCACCTCTCGATCAAAGATGTCATGAGTGCATTATGCACTTTGATCCTGGGCCACTCATGTATGTGATGTAGCTTGCATAATGTGACCTACCATCACTCTACGAAAATCACTTGATCTCTCAGCTCCATCGTGTCCGGCCAGCACTCTCGTGAACTGAAGGGAAGTACCTGTGCCTGTCATCAATTCATTCCTATCAGTCAGTCTATTCTAGCTACATTTCCCCTATCCCAGTCCAGCCTGGGGCATCATGCCCATATTCAACCCTTGCATCACTCCCTAAACCCTCCCAGATCGAGTTTCTTTGTTTAGCCCTTATTCATTGTCCCAAAATGGGGAGAAGCCAATTGGGCCACACAGATGACGATCAACATCTACGCCGATTCACAAAGATGACTATTGGATTGTTGGTCTTTGGTCAACCTAGTTAACCCTCCTGATTCCTCATCTTAGAGATGATTATCTATCTATTATTGCCTTCGACCCCTACCCTTGTCCTCCCAGACAATGATCATCTAATCTTCATAGGCACCTCAACACTGTCGTACAAAAACATTAAATGCTTAAATTAAATGCATTAAATGAAAATCTCAAAGGTGGTCTTCAAAACTCACTAGTGGTTCCATGTCGGCTGGCCACTAGTAGACCCTCACACACTTACCAAGCTATTTTTGCTCTCACTCGCTCGCCATCTTTCTCTTATTTTCTCTAAGTTGTCTTTGTCTCGTGATGAAAATGACTCTCTATAGTGCCCTCTAGGCCTATTTATAGGCTCCCTAGGGCCCGTTTTTTGTCCCGGTCCCTATTTTCTAGCTTGTTTTCTCCCAATCCCTGGACCATCATGCCAATGTCATATTACTTATCTTTTCTCCTTATTTCCTTTTCCCTCTGCCTTTTTTGAGAAAATTACCCAAAAAATATTTTTTGCATTATTTTCTCGAGGGGGCACACTCTCTCACCTAATATTATCTTGGAAATCCTGACGCCATCCTCGACACCACATCAAAGAGGGGGAAAATGTAGAAACTTAAAATCTTCCCTGCAAACTTATAATAATTTAATTAATATTTCCTTGTAACATTATAGTTAATTTTAATTAATTATATTTGTTATATTCTCCTACCTATTTAATAAAATTAGGTTCATTTTCTAAGGTATTTAAATTTAATTTGAATACACCCCTCTAAATGTATTATTATCTTTTTAATACATTCCCTCCATAAAATCCCCCTTTAAATAAATTTTAATTAATTAATTTCTCTCCACACTCTAATATTATACTAAGCTATGATTATTCTAAATATAATTTTGATTAATCCTAAACCCAGCTAAAAAGCCTAGTCTACACCCATCACTCTCATCCTAATAAGTCTACCCACTAATTAATTCTACTTAATTAGCCTAAAAAGGTGATTCCTAACTTTTAAGGGCTAATGAGTTTCTCACACATGTGTGAGCAAGTCATCCCAAGGAAGCCACCCAACTTCCTTAAATTTCCTTACAACCTTGTCCCCCACGACGTCTCCTAAGGTTTCTCACACATGTGTGAGAAACCTTGACCCTCTCAAACCTTAAATGCTCCAATTTGACTTTTGACATGGCATGCCATTTTTCCCTTCCATCCCTTATGTGGCTCCTATTGATATGCCACCTCATCCAAGCCCTTCCCTTCCCTCTGAGAATCTATAGATAGGAGATCTCACTCCTTGCAAATAATCTTTCATTTTATGCATTGTTATCATGTTAATATTGCTCTAGGATTCCATAGTTATTTTTTTTATGCTTTTCAATCTTAGTTGAATCTAGAAATCACATGCTAGGTTAATGGTGAATGAATCTTAGCTTAATCTTGCATCTCATCGTATTTTTACAGTTTGAATTTTCATTTGCATCAATGGTGAAAGCTTGAGACAAGTTCCTCATACTTTTTCTTGAGGAGTTCATCAACCCATTAGTTTTATATTGTAGGATCAATCACCTCAAGCAAGAAATCAATAGTGGGATTTGTATTTTGTGTTGAGAGAGCACACCCACATTCCTATCTAAGAGAAAATCAAAAAGTCTTGGGTGCACTTGTTTGGCTCATCGAAGGTTATGGTGGAAGCTATTGTGTAGTTGCAAGTTTTATGAACATGTTAGATTAAATTGATTTATGACTAATGTTTGCATGTTTTAGCTTGTTCCACACATGTAGGATTTTCATCATATACAAATTCATTCAATGTGTTAATTTTTTTTTTGGCTATGCCTCTTCTACCATTACTAATAATCTCCAAGAGTATTAGGACTTTGGGATTCACCATTACATTTGGTAGGGGTGTCCCCTTGATCTTCTTTTGTATATTCTTACTGCTGAAGGGCTTGGTTATTTGTTGGAAAAATATACCTTCTCTAGAGACTTAGAGAAATCACCCTACTTGAGTTATCTAGAAAGTTGGCTAATCTAGAAAGTTGGCTAATGGTCATTTTGTGGATGACTCATTTATCATGCTTGTTGAAGAGGAGAAAAATATCAAAGAGGTCCTTCAATGCCTCAACACCTTTTGTTTGGCTTCTGGATCAACTATCCAATGACATAAAACTCAATGTTATCAAATCTATTCTTCCTACACCTCCTTGGTTCCTCAACTATAGCTGAAAATGGATTTGTCATAGGGAAATATTTTGATTTTTGGTGAGTCATGTCCATCTTCTAGTCACAAAAGTGATAAAAATGAAAATATAAGATCTTTAGGTGAAAATTGAAAGACAACCCTAGATCACAAAAAAGTAAAAACAAAGGATATATTTGAAGGTGAAAACCTCTCTAAGGCACTTGAAGATAGAAGACTAGACCTTCTCCCCATAAATTAGGAAAGATAACCATTATTGGTAAATAAGACACAAGAAGTCAACCTAGGTACTGAGGAAACTAAAAGACTTATCCACTTGGCAAGATCATTGACACCAGAGGAAATAGATTAATTTATTCAGTTCTTTAGATATAGAAAAATGTCTTTTGTTTGGGCATATTTAGACGTTCTTTACATAGATCCATAACCAGTGCTCCATCATTTACCACTCCAACTAGGGGCCAAGCTAGTAAAATAAAAACTTCACAAGATGCACCCAAGATTTCACTCTTAGTCAAAGCAAATTTGAAGAAACTACTAGACATGTGTTTCATTAGACCAATAGACTATGTAGAGTGGATTTCTAATTTAGCACCAAAATCCAAACTAGATGGAAGCATAAGAATTTTCATTGATTTTTGAGATCTCAACAAGGTGTGTCCGATGGATGTATTTTATTCTACCAAACATAGACATTATAGTGGACCTAATGTAACTAGATACAAAATGTTTTCATTCATGGATACAAAGAAATTGTAGAGGAATTCAAGAAATATTTTGACTACATCATCTTTGAGAAATTCCATGTTGGGAGATCGTTGAGAAATTATTCAGATCGTGCATTTTGCATGCAATTCCTAACATATTGAGGGGCCTAAGGGGTCATAAGTGGGATTAAGGGGTCCTAGGATACATTAATGTATCTTAGGATCCCTTAAGACCCCTTATGACTCCTTATGACCCCTTACCATACATTAATGTATCCT
>MU225083.1:2513506-2533616 GCA_018584345.1 Thuja plicata | reverse complement strand
AGGCACAAGACTGAAAGCACAACAGCCTAGTGAGGATTTGAACCTTGGTGGCAGCCTCACCAATGAAGTATTTTGAATTCTTCTCTAAATGGGTCACCCCTCAAAATTTGAACCTTGATTGTAAAATCTACAGGCAAGAAGCCCCACTCATTCACCAAAGGTCAAGGTAAGGGTTGTTACAAGTGTGTTTGTCATTGCAACAAAAGATCTACCTTTCAATACCCGATACAACCACTAGACTTATAGAATCCACATGAGGCGGTTAGTCCATTGTCATGAATCCCGAGGAGAGAGTTGACCATTTTCCAACAATATCCACCTCATTGTTACCCGAGGGGATTTAAACCTGTGACCAATCTTTGATACCACTTGTTACAAGTGTGGTTTTTTTGCACCAAAATATTGACCTGTCAATGCCCGATACAACCACTAGACTTATAGAATCCACAAGAGGAAGTTAGTCCCTTGTCATGAATCCTGAGGGGAGCACTGACCATTTTTCCAACAAGGGCTCTCAATTTTTGACATGGTAGAGAGAGACCCTATGGGGATTTGAACCTTGGTTGTTGGCTATACTGGAAAGAAGCCCCACCATTTCACCAAAGTGTCATACCCATTATATATTACAATATTATAACATATAGTATTATATTATTGTTACCCAACATTTCTTATTCTATGCTCTTTTGGCTTACAAGTGGAGTAAATGTGGCTCCCACAAGGGTTGAGACTAGAAAAAATGAATATTAATACAAGAATAAAAACACACAAATAAAAACAACAAGAGACAATTTTAATGTGGTTCACCCAAACTCGAGCTACATCCACGAAACAGAGAGTCCAACATATTATCCAATATAAAAATGATTACAACTAGCAATCCCTTGCAACTCAATGTAGTTAGAAATGCTACAATGTTTTTCTTATATAAAAATCCTAACCCTAACCATAAAAATTGCTTGATGACTTAACCTAGGGAAATGCTTGATAAGTTAACCTAGGTAGATGCTTGATGAATTAACCAAAAGAAACTTTACAAGTTAACCTGAACCCAATGATACATGGTGAGTGTACAATAATTGCCTGGTCAGTCACCACAAACGAACAATCCCCCACTTGGAGATGGATCAAGCTCCACATTAAATAATCTACCACTTGGAGACTCATCTTGTAGCAATACTACTACCCCTATTGCTCCCACTGGAAATAAATTCCATGTAATTTATTGTTGTGTTTTATTGTTTTACTCCTTAAGACCAACCAAGGAGGAGCTCAAATTCTCCCTTGTCACTACCTTTGTAAACATATATGTTGGATTTTCATATGTATGTATTTTTTCCAGCCTTAACCGTCCATCATCAAATACTGACTGAATGAAGTGATACCTTAACTGTATGTGTTTTGTCTTTGAATGAAACACAAAATTCTTTGCAGATGAATTTCACTATGGTTATTTGTAAAAAATAATTGCTAACATGTGTTTTTCCCAATTCTTTGATAAAAGACTACATCCATATCATCCTTGCTTTTGTCTATTGCGCCTACATACTCTATCTTTGTGGTGGATAAAGAAACCACCTTTTGCAACTTGATGATCAAACTCACTGCTATCCCACTGAGAGTAAAAATATATCCTATTGTACACTGCCTAGTATCAATATCTCCTACCAAATCTAAGTCAACATAGCCTTGTAATTAGTACTAGATCCTTCAAAATGTAAAATTTTTCTAGATGTACCTCTCAAGTATCAAAGAATCCATTTTAATGCATTCCAATGCTCAACTCTAGGATGACTCATATAATTACTAACTGATGATCATATTTTTCCATTAGTATACAAGGGAAACAATTTTTGAATTGTGGATATCATAAACATTGAATGACAAGTTTATAGTGCAACCTGACACAACAGTTAACAGAGGTCACCGAAAATGTTAAGTATAGAGAAACCCGATAGAGGAACCCGACAGATAGATCACTATGTAAACTGAAAACATAATTCATAGAGGAACTCCACAGAATTTTACAGTGTAACCTGACAGAGAAAACTGATAGATAGTCTACAGAGCAACCCGAGAGGAAAGACTAGAGAGCAACCTGAGCACCAGTCTACCGAGAGACAATTTTAATTCTGAGAAATGTGGATCTGAGTTACACGTCAGATAAAACACTAAAGCTTTATATTTAGCTTAAATCTTAGCTTCAAATCCATTTCTTTAGGGACAAGCAAAGTAATTGTAATTATTTTAATCAGTCTAACTGATTGAAAACATGCAAACTAGGAGATGAAGGTCAAGTTGTAAACCTTTGATCATAGAGTTATCATTGTAAAGCGTGAAACTTATTTATGTCAAATTCATTGTATAAATAGATATGTAATCAATTAGAACAAGATGATGTGATGATGATTGTAGCCGAAGAGCACATCTAAGGATCATATACAAAGCTTTATGCAGAAGGACAACAAAAGAGGGAATCAGTTATAAAGAACAAGATCCAAGACTACCGAGCATAATAGAGGTATTAATCACTCACTATAGGTGATACATAATATTTTAAACTTTAAAGGATCTATAATCATCAATTCTAGATTGCATATACTCAGGTCAATAAGTATTTTTGACTACATTCTAACAAGTGTAGCAAATAAAAGAAATCCTTTAAGAAGGTGTAAATCTCTTAACTGAGTGAACACTAAACAGTGTTTCTAAAGCTCTTAATAGAGTAGACCTTAACTAGTCTAAAAATGTTACTCCTAACAAGGTAAGATCATCAAAAGTGATCAAAATTGTAAGCCTTAACTGACACCTTCCATTCTACAGATAGTGAATCTTTACAGGTTTCATCCCCACCATAGTTTTTACCTTCTAACAGGGGTTTTCTACGTTACCAAATCTTGTGTTATGTGTCATTACATTTCTATGAGTGTTTACATGCAAATTAAGTTTATGAATTGATATAACATGCATAAGATAAGAATAGCATATATGGTCGGCAATGCAAGGAAAAGATTACTAAAGGGTTAAGTTTTAATTGATAAAATTTTTTAAGGGTACTGATTCACCCCTTCCCTCTCAGTATACACCATTCCATTATTCTAACAATTGGTATCAGAGATAGATCTCTTACTTGGAAAAGTTTAAATCACTTGAGAGAAAAGATCATACATTGGAAAGGCATAATCTAGACAAGCATATTAAGAATAAGAAGTTGGAGATATAGATCTTTTATGAGCAATACAAAGAAACTAGAATCAAGATGATAGAGATGCCAGATGAAAGAAAGGTTATGGGATCTCGTTGTAATGAAACAGTCTATCATGAAGAAGAGATACCTTATTTGTTTGAGTCAACATGATCTACATCTAGCAATACATTAGACACATCAGAAGGGAGCATCACAAGTCTAAATGAAATCAATCAACATCTGGTTGGACAAGTGAAATCATTGCAAATTGGTCAAGAGACATAGATGGTAAGAATGATTGAGGTTATGAATAATTCTAGACAAGATGAACAAGAAAGAACATTAGCTATTGATGATAGGAGGAAGATCACTGGAAAGCTATAAGAGAGATAATAAAAATACAAAGACTTACTGAACATCATCATGAGATCACCAATCAAATTATTCTTATGAGTCATGAGGCAAACCGAGTGAACATAAAACTCAAAGGAAAATTGGAAGCTATTGGTGAGATAAGAGAAGAAAATGAAAAACTAAAGCATGAAGTAATAATTCAGCAACAACACAATGATATGATTAAGAAAGCTGAAGAAAGCATAAAAGGAATGGATGATTTTTTGGATGGTCAAAGAAGATTCAACAAAAATACCAGGCTAGGGTATACCGAGCATGGAGAATCATCATACAAAGCTGATCAAAAAGATGTCTACACAAATCCAAGACCAAGGAAGCAGTCATGCAATCACTGTGGAAAACCATGCCACACATCAAATGTTTGCAGGAGAAAAGTTAAAGGTATTCCTAAATCCACATCTACATTCATAGAAAATTGTTATAACTATAAAAAGAAAGGACACAAAGCACATGAATACAGATCTAAGGTGAAACAACCAAAGAAGGAAACCTAAATGGAAAAATATTTTTCTACTTGCAAAATTCATGGGCACACATCTCTTGAATGAAGGAAGAAGAAAAGGCAAGAATGGAAGCCTAAAGAACAAGAAAATGCTTATCAACCGAAAATATTCAGTAAATCATATGTTTGGGATTACAACACATGGGAAAATTGCACATCATGTGCTAGATATGGACACATAGCTGCAAACTACATGAGAAAATGGATGAGAAGGTCTAGAAACTGGACTAACCCTGGAATGACATGTTTACACTATCATGGGGTTGGTCATCTAAGAAAGGACTGCATAGACTGAGTGGTAGAGACAAGCACTTTTGCCAATGGAAATACCATTGAAGACATCAGGAAGATGAGAAAAAAAATGTGGAGGAAAGACACAAACACAGATGACGCTGGACCAAGCAATATAATTGTTGACACATTATCCAATGGATCTATTGATATCACAAATCCCACCTAAGAAGAACAAGTAAGTATGAAACTACACTACACCAAGTTATATTTTACATTAGTTCCATTATACATTGATAATATGTCAAACTAGCATGAATAAAGATGCACTATGGTATTACTTATTATGAATTTGTGAATCCAATCTCGTCGGTTAATACATACCAATAATCGTCGGTGTACATCTAAAAGCTAAGTTGTTAATGTAAACCGAGAATCTTCAGTAATCATGTAAAAGACAATTAGTCTTTTCCACATACCGAGCACCGTCGGTAAACATGTGAAAGGTCCATTGAGTTGACACTTACCCTGGACATCGCATTCTCACCGAGAATAAAGTTAGCATGTTCCTCAAGCAACTCCATATTCGAACATCGAGAAGTGGGAAAAAACATTAAATGAACCACTTAGGGCATTGTCTATAAAAATGTGACAAAATAGCTCATTCATTCACCATGTGATTAAGAGTGAAGAGCAGAGCGAAGCATAGCACATAGCGAAGAACAATGACTAGATTGTGGAAGCGACTAACAAGCATATTCACAACATTCAAAAAGATTCACAATATATACAACATACCAAGTGAGTATCTAAAGACTCATTGAGATCATAGTTTATTTATGGGAAAAGCCCTAATTTCCAGAAACCATGGCAACAACATCTCGCATTTCCAAGATCAAGAACACCAAAGACAAAAAGGTTAACCTAATCAAGAACACTATGTGTGAAGAGCCTAAATAAAAATTTTTCCTAGAGGTTGCTTCACAACCCGACGATGCTCTAGCATTTTCAAGAATACCACCTAGGGTTTTTCTAATCAAGAATATCTGAGCGTATATCCACTACAAAGTCGCATAAATTGAAGATCTGGAAGTAGAGAAAGCTTATAAGAAGATTTGCACAAACGGAACCATCAAGGATGAACACAAACATATTGAGGTAAAAGGGCTGACAAATTCCCTAATGTTCCCTAAGGAATTCAAAACTGAGTGGATCAGGATAGTACTGAGCATAGTGCATGACTGAAAGATGTGGTTGAATGAGCCAAAACAAATCACTACAGATGTGATACACACAGTGACTGGTTATCCAATAACTGACAAGGCCAAGGCACTCAAGCATCCTCCTCTCCCCAACATAGAGAAGATGACAGGTGCATAATGGGATGGCAAAGGATTGAAGGTAAATACCATCAACAATCTAGAATTGAAGTTTGGTGCATGTGTACTGGGATACAAGGTATTCCAAGCCAATAGATTAAACAACATAGCATGCAGAGCAGTTAACACTGCACACAAGATTGTGAAGAAGGGATTACAGTTAGACTTATTTGATCTTCTACTAAAGCAATTAGAGGAGAACATGAGGACAATCAGGTCAGCTAAGTCCAATTCATGTAAGTTTGGATCACTTCTAATGTGTACATTTTTCTATTTCCATACTTTATTCCATCTGTCAGTCACTACCTGACCAATTACAATTCAAATCGGTGAATTCATCAAGTCACTAGGTGACAAATTTACATCAGTCATGGATGAATATTTCACTGGATTTAAGGACAGAATACAAAAAAGGATGAGGATACTAGAACAACTGGTAGATCAATATAAGGATGATATATGTTTTATGGTGGACATTGATATCACCTTACATCAAACCAGCTGTACTGAGGACAACATGGTTAGCCCCACTTGACTATGAGATCAACATAGATCAAGCCACCAATGCTATTGAAGAATTATTAAATGAATCAATGGACAAATCATTACCAAGGTTTGGAACCTACGAAGAGGCTAAGGAAAGAATAAGGACTGACCTAGTAGTGAATAAAATTGACAGAAAGAAGGATAAAATGGTAAAGAGACTTAAGAAAAAGATGTCGGTAAATGATGAAGAGACAAAACAACAACAAGACACTAAGGGACAATCACCTATCAGTGAAGGTGAACAAGTGAGTGACTCTGAATCAACAGAGTCTGATGCACCACCCCCAAAGAAGCCAAGAACTACTATTGCATCTAGGACAAGGATTCATACAACAAAAAATGCAAGTTCATCACCGGTTAAGAAAGGACAAGTGATGACTTACAAGAGGAAGCCTCAAACCGGAAAAAATTTAGAACCAAAGAGGAGAAGGAGATTTATCTGAAGCAAGGAAGATAAGGAAGACACTGAACAAGATGAACAACCTAAAAATAACAAACTTCCTGCCATAATTGATAAGGTTGCTACATCAATCATCAAGTCAGGTAGAATATCTGATCCTAAGATTAGACAATGGCAAACTCTGAATCACGAGGATTAGAACAAGATAGAAGAAGCCATCATCAAGACAATGTGTATATTCAAATATATACCTATAGAGTTTGAAAAGATGATGCCACAAGAACTTCTAGACAGGTTATCGACAAGGTGGACATTTGCATTGAATTTTGAAAGACAAATAAGGGAAAGATCCCTAGTTTCAATAATGCCACCCGAGTCCAAAATGGAAGAAATTGATGAAATGATGAAGTTACATTCAAAGAAGTTCTCAGCAAAATTAAGATCCTACAAAGTACTACAAGGAAGCTTAATAGAGCTTGAAAAAGAAAGTGATGATGCTTGGAGAAAAATACTCAATGTACCTAAAGATGATACAAGCCCCGAGAAAGTATTAGCACCCATTGAAAAGCATCACAATGAAGAGGAAGAGGCTACATCGAGCCCTGGACACATCTTTATAAATAACACTGAGGATGACAATCTATTTGAATTGAACACAGAAGCTAGTAAAGCAATGGATGACATACCTTAGATTTTGCAGTCATTAAAGGACACAACAGATGTCACAAACCAAGATGTGACAATAATAGATATTACTGGAGATCCTTTCGATGAGGCAAAGGAAGATGAAGATGTCACTATTGCCACCAAGAAAACCAAAGAAAAGGACACAATAACGGATGTTTCATAGGTTAATATACTAGGACAAATGCCATTATTGATACAAGCTATCAATATCATCTCAAAAAAGGAGAAGTCACCCGAGCATGATGCAAGCATACCCGAGGATAAGGGTGAAGAGGAGCAGAAAAGCACCACTAATGAATATAAAGTAAAATATGGAGAGAAGAAAGATGCAAGTGAAGAACAAGGTGATGCCACTCCTAAGGATACTGAAGGAGAAGCTGCAGACAAAGCTAAGGTTGATGATGAGGTGTCTACTACCAACCAATAGGTAAATACCAAGCAGTAGGTCAAAGGAACAACACCCCCAAAGGCTTCACCAAGTACATCAGAAAAAGAAAAAGATCTTGCTATAGTACTATATACAACTTCCTCTACCACAGTTGCAAAGAAAAAGAAGAAGAAGAATAAAAATCCAGTCACCTTGGATGAGATCATTGAAATACTAGACTGTGCTCCTAGGACATTGGATCCAGAGTCACTTAAAAAGTATGCAAAACTTTGTAAAAGGAAAGCTATCCAAGATAAGCTCAAAAAGGAGACCAAGGACTAATAGGTACTAGAGACAACCAAGGAAATACTTTTGTAGATTGTACCTAATACCGACATTGATCAAGATGCTCCTATACTTGATCAATTAGAAGTTCTTACCAATGCAATCACATCACAACATGTAGATGTAGAGAAGGAAATAGAAGAATGTGCAGAACAGAAATACCAATACAAATTGATAGAGAAAATTAGCCAAGAAGTGACAGAGAACAAGGTAAAACTATCTGAACTGTTCAACACATTAGAACCCATTATTTCAGAAGTTATAACCTTAGTTTAGAAGTTATGCACTATATAGAAATTCACTAAGGAGAGTAGTGAAAATATTGCAAAGATATATGGAGATCTAAATGCTAGTGCACAAGGTCTTACAACCAATGATAATGCATTCAAGTTGCATTATGACAAGATTATGGAAACTAAAAGGTTGAGACTTGATATTTTTGAATCATAATCAAAATTCAGAGATGAGGTAACTGTGCTTCAAGCTCTACTTCTACCAAATCTCACAAAACTACAACATATGACTTCGGAAAGACAATTGATTGCCACCCCAGAGATGTTTGTCACTGACAGTATCTATGATATGCATGCAAGAATAACATTGGAGCACATGTCCCTAGAACACCTTAAGGAGAAGTGGGAGAAAATTATGGAAGACATGAAGAACTCCCATTCCTACATCTTTGACAAGTTGTAAGTATTACACCTTTGTCCTTATTATCAAAAAAAGGGGGAAATAATATGTGACAAAGAGAGAAATAATAAAGGGGGAATTGATAAGGTAAAAAGGGGGAAATAATGAAAGGAGGATTTATATATGTATAAAGGAAATAATATATACATGTACATATACTATACCGAGGCATACACATAGGGGGAGTCAAATTGACAAGGTGAACACATGGTGTATATACTAAACATTTTAGTTTTTGCACATATCAGTTTTTGATACTAATTTCAAAGGGGGAGATTGATGATCATATTGTTTCCATTAGTATACACAAGAAATAGTTTTTGAACCGTCGGTATCATATACACTGACAGACATGTTTATAGTGCAACCTGACACAACAGTTAACAGAGGTCACCAAAAAATGTTAAGTACAGAGACACCTGACAGAGGAACCCGACAGATAGATCACTGTGTAAATCGACAAACATAATTCATAGAGGAACTCGATAGAATTTTACAGTGTAACCCGATAGAGAAAATCGATAGTTAGTCTACAAAACAACCCGAGAGGAAAGACTACATAGCAACCCAAGCACCGGTCTACCGAGAGACAATTTTAATTCTGAGAAATGTGGATCTAAGTTACACGTCAGATAAAACACTCAAGTTTAATATTTAGCTTAAATCTTAGCTTTAAATCCATTTCTTGAGGCACAAGTAAAGTAATTGTAATTGTTTTAATCAGTCTAACTGATTGAAAATATGCAAACTAGGAGATCAAGGTCAAGTTGTAAACCTTTTATCATAGAGTTATCATTGTAAAGCGTGAAACTTATTTAGGTCAAATTCATTGTATAAATAGATGTGTAATCAATCAGAACAAGATGATGTGATGATGATTGTAGCCAAAGAGTGCATCTAAGGATTAGATACAGAGCTTTATGCAGAAGGAAAACAAAAGAGGGAATCAGTTATAAAGAACAAGATCCAGGACTACCGAGTAGAACAGAGGTATTAATCACTCACTATAGGTGATACATCATATTGTAAACTTTAAAGGATTTGTACTCAGCAATTCTAGATTGCATATACTCAGGTCAATAAGTATTTTTGACTACATTCTAAAAAGTGTAACAAATAGAATAAATCCTTTAAGAAGGTGGATTTAACAATCCTTTTGTAAATCTCTTAACCGAGTGCACACTAAACAATGTTGCTAAAGATCTTAATAGAGTAGACCCTAACCGGTCTAAACATGTTACTCCTAATCGGGTAAGATCATCAGAAGTGATCAAACTTGTAAGCCTTAACCAACACCTTCCGTTCTACAGATATTGAATATTTGTGGTTTTCATCCCCACCATAGTTTTTACCTTCTAACAGGGGCTTTCGGCATTGCCAAATCTTGTGTCATGTGTCATTACGTTTCTATGAATGTTTACATGCAAATTAAGTTTATGAATTGATATAACATGCATAAGATAAGAATAAGATATATGGTTGGTAATACAAGGAATTGATTACTAAAGGGTTAAGTGTTAATTGATAAAAAGTTTTAAGGGTACTGATTCACCCCTCCCCTCTTAGTATACACCATTCCATTATTCCAACACTAACAACTTCTACATCATGTGTAATATTAGGTCTAGTATATACCAAGACATACATTAAACTTCCTATAGTTGAAGCATAGGGTACCTTCAAAATTTTGTCTTTCTCCTCTTGTGTCTTTGGACACATCTCCTTAGTAGAAAAAAAGTGGCCACTTATACCTCCCTTTTTGCACACCATCTTGGTGCACTTACCCAAAACAAATGTAGCATAATAGTTCATGGTGCATTGAAAAATCTACATGATAGTTACAACAAGTATAAATATAATATTAAGATGTACACATTAAAATGGATTGAGGGATTCAAAAGTGCTTTGTGATATTTTCAATGTTTGACATGTCTCACAAAATAGATTAAACATTTTTTGACATACTTCCAAAAAATATTTATGATGCGGTGTGTAGTCTCGATTATCAAGTATTTGTCTTCTTGAAAGTGTCCTATCCAAAGGTTTACAATTTATGTTGAAATCAAAACACTTTTACCTCATAAAGAGATCCTTTTTCAAATGACTATTTACTAAGGAGGTTGTAATAACCCTCTTAGGAGATCTCTTATCTTTTTCCTTTCTATTATTTCCAATAGAATTAAGAGCATTAAAAATAGTTTTGACAATAATAGTATTTTTCTCCGTCTTCTTGTTTACAATAATCTTCAATTTTGTTAGCATAGATCTCATCTTTTCCATATTTAGAAATTGTATAAAAAATTGGCATTACTCGATCAATGCCTTATTGTTAAAAAAATCATTAAAATATTTTTTATCCCACAACCGAATAGTTCTTGTTGATCTCTTACCTTTAAAATTGCTTATAATGTTCTCATCGATTTCAAGAAACCATTTTGGGGTTCTTAAAGGTCTCGATTTTGGATTTTTTCCTTAGTACACATAAGGGACTTCATTTATCATGTGATTTAGCACTGTCTAACATTGATTTGGTTCATAAACCTCATTTCCTATGTCAATTCCAACATTTTCATTTGGTTCATTTTCTATGCCAATTCCAACATTACTCATAAATTTCAACATTTTCATTCCCAACTTGAATATCTTGTTCAAAATTTTCAATATCAATCTCTACATTTTCATTCTCATTTTATAAATCATGGTCAATTTTTCATATTCATTCTCCTCTTAACTTGAAATAGAATTTATAGGTGGACTAGTGGCCTAACCCTCACTAATATTTGACGTACATTGTCTCTTTTTCCTATGAAATTCTCTATATCTTTGTATACATTATTGAGTTTAGTCTTTTGTAAGATTTCTCTTTCATTTTTTCTTTCAATGACTGTTGCTCCCCATTATACCTCCAAAAAGATTATTTTTTAAAAGTGATTGGTAAACTTTTTAATGTGACCGATGACATTGGCACAACATTCCCTCCATCTCTACATGAAATTATTTTGACATGGAGTTACGAACCAGTGAGGCCACAAATGGGGGACCTCATCTCCAAGGTTATTACATAGATAAGGTCCAAACCCATGAGCACATTGGATTAGTGAAGGAAAAAGCTCAAAATCACAATGGCCCACTAGAGGTTTGAAACTAGGTCGGGACAACAACAACAAGAATAACACCACAACTTAACCAACACACTAAGTGGTGAATTAGTGCGTTACTTGAAGGTATACATATGTGTACATATATATATATATATATCAGTAAATTTTGAATATTTTTATTAATAAACGGGTTAAAAAAGATTTAGCAAAATAGATGTAAAGATCTCCATAGTGCAAAAAAAACACACCAAAAATCCGAAGGCACCTAGACCAACATTAACGCTTCTACCCACAAAAATGATGCCCATTCCCAAAATGCACATTGTGCTTACATCCATCAAACCAGATCATCTTCCTAGTTAATCAAAAAATAAAGAAAATAGAATCCCCCACCCTACTAAAACCATCCTTGCGCTTCCTCCTGTGAGAAGTTTGGGATTGCTCTTGCCCCTATCGTAGCGCCACCAGAGGCCATCTCCTTCTTCTGTAATTGAAGACGAGGCCTTGGCCTACCAGTATTGTTGACTGGAGCGGTAGATTTCACTGGAGTGGTCTTCTGTCACTTGCGTGCACCCACGTTGCCTTGCGCTCTGTGCTCCTCCATTTTCTCTAGGTAATCCAAGATCATCACCCAACCGTGCCTATATATATATATATCAGTAAATTTTGAATTTTTTATTAATAAACAGGTTAAAAAAGATTTAGCAAAATAGATGTAAAGATCTCCATAGTACAGAAAAAACACACCAAAAAGCCGAAGGCACCTAGACCAGCATTAACGCTTCTACACACAAAAATGATGCCCATTCCCAAAATGCACATTGTGCTTACATCCATCAAACCAGATCATCTTCCTAGCTAATCAAAAAATAAAAAAAATAAAATCCCCCACCCTACTAAAACCATCCTTGTACTTCCTCCTGTGAGAAGTTTGGGATTGCTCTTGCCCCTATCATAGTGCCACTAGAGGCCATCTCCTTCTTCTGTAATTGAAGACAAGGCCTTGGCCTACCAGTATTGTTGACTAGAGCGGTATATTTCAATGGGGTGGTCTTCTGTCACTTGCATGCGCCCACGTTGCCTTGCGCTCTGCACTCCTCCATTTTCTCTAGGTAATCCAAGATCATCACCCAACCGTGCCTCACTTCCGAAAGTCTCACCTCCATGGGTTGTGATGATCTCCACACCACCATAGGTTGGACTTCTCTTGGACCACCACCTATTAGGCTCCATAGAGTGTGCGTCATCTTCAGACCCACTTTGAGCACTGCTCGATCCACAACCCCTTCCAACCCAACAAACCATTTGGGCTCCAAGCATTTCCTAGCCACTGAGAGGGTTTAAATCTTTGTATTTCCCACCATGATTACAAAAGCCAAAAAGAGGGAGGAAATATCCAGATTGGTGTGAGGCCTTGCATCATAATTCAAGAATTCTTCCTTGAATATTGTGGAAACCACCTCAAGGAACTCATGGTCATCAAAGAAAAACACGTTACTAAGCCGCTGGGCTGTGATTTCATCCCTGAAGGTAGGGAGGTTATTCGGGGACTCCAGAGAAATTTTTTCCTCCATTGATACCTTCGCCACCCAGCACATTGTGAAGAAAACAAAGCTTATCCCACCTTCATATCTTAAACTATTTTCTCTCGGCTTGCACTCTGCTATGATATTGCAAAATGCTCACAAACTCCTAGTTTTAAAGAGAAAGGATAGCTCCTCAAGTGACGTCCCACAAAAGGACTGCCATAATAAAGGGTCTCCATACTATGTGTAATCATGGATATGTTTGATGGGATCTGTTGGCCTTGTGCGGAAGGATTGGTAAGCACAAGATATTCATTGTGGCATGTTATCCTAATTGCCACTCCACCTAACAACCTCATGCAAAACCATGATTTGCCACCTGCCACCTCATCCTTCCTTTCTCTGCGCGTGTTTCCATAGAAACTTAGGCTCCTTCCCACTAAAAGTAGGATCAAAGTAAAAAAATATCTACTTGTAATCTCTACCCACGCCTTCACTTTCATAAAATATGGTGTCTTAATTGTTCCTAGGCATGACCTCTGTTTGTACTATCTCCTCCCATTCAAATTTTCTAAAATCCTCCAAAAGTTATTTTTGTCATTACTTGGTCTCCTCACTCTAATATTTGATAGTAAATATGCCACTTCATTGGTCTCCCAATGCACATGGACATTCTATACCTTCAGGATTTTTCTGAGTAAGGCTCTTATGCTTCGGATGTATAGGTTTAGATGCCACACGTCCATTTCTCCTTTCTTGAAACCATTGATAACCAACTTCGAATCCCCTTCTAGGACTAGTTTATGAACACCTAGGTTCTTCGCCATACAGAATGCTACAAGTGTTGCTTGGCATTCCACTACATTATGGGTGCCATCAAAAAAACACAAAGCTCCCAAAGCCACAATGTCTCCTAGCTCATTTCTTGCCATGTAGCCTGCTCTTGAAGGGCTTGGGTTCCCTTTAGATGCTCCATCAAAGTTGACTTTGATCCAACTTGGTGAAGGTGGGATCAATTTAATTTTTTTTGGGTCACCTTTGGTAGGGTCAACCCTACAAGGCCCCTAAACGGGCCTGAAAATAATAAGAGGCCAATATTTTTGAATCTTGAGGTCCCGGTTGTCAAAGGGAGTCTTTGACGTATTCACCTAGGTTACAACATTTAACACAAGCTCTAAAATAGACTTCTCCATTCTTAATAGGAATCTTCTGGTATCCTCCTCATTCCCTTAAAAAATACACCTTTTTCTATCCTTCTAGATAGTCCACAGGGTAGTAGATGACACAACTCTCCATATTGACAGAAAGGTCAATTTTTGTTTTGGGCTTTACCAGGCATCAAGCCACTCTCAAATATTTTTAGGCATAGGACCCTGCCAGTCTAATTTATTTAATACAAACTTCCAGGCGCTCTGTGCAAAAGCATAGTTCATAAAAATATGGTCTAGTGTTTCTTCTGCCTACCCGCAAAGGACACACCTAAAAGGCCCTGCGAAATCAAGTCTCATCAGTTTATCCCCTGTTAGGATTTTCCTGTTGCCAACCAACCACGTAAAATGCCTTCTTTGGGTGGAAAATGTTTGTGCCAGTAGACCTTTCCCTCCCATTCAACTTGTTGAAATTTTTCCTCTAGTAAAGTATACCCAACCTTCACTAAGTATCTACCACTTTTGGAGCTGCACCATTGAAATGTATCTATCTCCCTTGAAAATAGAATATTGTGGCTACTTAGAATCACCTTTAGACATTCCCTGTCTTCTAGAGCCAATCCCAAAGTATCCACTTCTTTCCATTTGACAAAATTTCCTTCCTCGAAAGCCTGTTGGTCTATGAAATCTGCCACCTTGGTACCCCAGGTTTGTGAAGTTGCATCAATAATCCTTTGTGGAATATTTGTTGCTTGCATTTCCTCTTTGATATTCCACGATTATCTCCAGAAGTTTGTCTTTTTTCCCATCCCCCACTTTCCATCTCAAATGATTTGTGATCAGATATATGTAGCTAAGGAGGAAATTCCACAATGCTGAACCTTTTGGTGGATTTGCAATTGTTAGTATTCTATCTTTGTCCTAGCTGTCGAGGTATTTAGCTTGTAAAAATTTGACCCATCTTTGTTTTGGAGCGCTGAACATCTGCCAGATTGGCTTGGCCCCCATTGCATCATTAATTAGGTTTCAATTCTGCAATCTGACCCCCCATTAAATTTTGGAGCACAAAGATTTTCCCAGGCAGTCAAACGGATTTTGTCATGGTCATGAGCCCCGTTCCAGAGGAACTTCCTCATCTGTTGCTGGATGGTTTCGAGCACTTTAGATGGGATTTTGAAGCATGCCATTGAGAATATTGGCATTGTCGAGATCACTATTTTCATCATTAGTACTCTCCCTTCCATGGTTAGCCACTTGCATTTCCAGCCTTTGAGTTTTGCTATACAACCATCTATCAAACTTTTCCAATGGATCAATTTTGAGGCTCCAAAAAAGAGAGGTGTACCTATAAAATTACCTGGTAGTTTTCCAATGTAGATGCAAAAAATTTGTGCTATATCATTTTGCGTTCCTATTTTAGTATTGAAAAAGAAGATCTCTGACTTGTCCCAATTAACACATTGCCCCAACACAGAGCTGTAGGTTGTCAAAATGTTCTTCATCACTGTGGCTTCCTGCATAGTGGCTTGGCCAAAAAGGCATGTATCATCCATGAATTGAGAGTGGGAAGTTGGTTCTAGGCCTCGATCTATCTCAATTCCTCTCCAGCTCCCCAAATCCCTTTTGTGTGTAATGGAGTGTCCTAGCACTACTGCCAAAAGGATGAATAAAAATGGGGAAATTGGACCCCCTTGCCGCAATCCTCTTGTTGTGGGGAAAAAACCTTGTGGACTCCCTTTAACCAAAACTCAAGCCCTGTAATTTGAAATCATGATGGAGATCCACACGACCCATTCTGATGAGAAACCAAATTTTAGTAAAACTTTGCTTAGAAAACCTCTGTCCACTCTGTCGTATGCCTTTATGATATCCAATTTTAACATCATCCTCCTTTGTTTGCATTTTTTTTCTGAATGAATTGCCTCATGGGAAACTATGATCCCATATACTATGCTTCTGTTTGGTGTAAAACTGCTTTGTTCCTGGGATATAACCTTTTCCAAAACCAATTTCAACCTATTTGCTGCCACATTTGAAATGATTTTATAGATAGTATTGCAAAGTGAAATTGGGCAGAATTCATCAAATGATCCTGGTTTCTCCTTCTTGGGTATGAGAGAAACTAGTGTATTATTGAAATCCTTTAGCACTGAGTGATTTCTACATGAATCCTCAACCACCTGAAGTAATTCATCCTTCAAGGTGTCCCAAAATTTTTGATAAAAAAGGCTTGAAAACCATCAAGGCCCGGGGCCTTTTCACTCGCAAGGTTGAAGACTACAATATTTAATTCTGAGACCATCACTGATTCCATGAGCATCATATTGTCCTCCCAAAGTGATCTTGGCCTCAATTACATCAAAGAGATCATCTTGTGCATCATTATTGACAAGATTCTCTTGACTCCAAAAATTTGAGAAGAAAGTGACTACAGTTTTATTAGTCTCCTTTTCATCTGAAGTTACTAAACCATCCGCCCCTTTGATAGAAAGAATTCTATTGATGCTCCTTTTAGATTTTGCTGAGCTGTGGAGAATTTTTGTGTTCTGATCACCTTCTCTGAGCCAATTTTCCCTTGACTTTTTCCTCCAATGGATTTCTTCTCTTTGCAAGATTTCATTGTTTCTTCCCAATAGATCTTTTTCTGACAAGAAGTCAATCTCATCCATCCCTTCAGCCAAAAATATTCTATTTAGAGCAGTCAGTTGATCTTCAAGAGTTTTTATTCTACAAAGATATCTCCGAAATGAACCTGGTTCCAAAACTTTAGTATGTTTTTAATGAGCTTTAGTTTCTTGAATTTTTTTTATGCTAGAGATCCTTCCTCCACAGGCGCCTCATGCCACCAGCGGGACACCATTTTAAAAAAGTCTTGTTCTCAAAACCACCATTTTTCCATTTTGAAAGGACACCATACATGCACTCCATCCTTTTGTATGATCAAGGACACTGGGAAATAGTCCAAGCCCGATAGTCCCAATACTTTATCTTCATATATCAAAGGTTATTCATTCTAGTTAGCAGCTAGGAAGAAGCAATCTAACTTTTCTGCAATGTTTTAAAAAGCTCATCTTCTATTTTTCCAAGTGTAAACCCCACCTTTGGCTTCTGCTTCCAAAAGCTCATTGTCAGTCACAAATCTTAGGATATATTCCTACGTTCTATATCGACCACCTCTATCCCCCATTTTTTTCTAAAGGGTTGAGCATAGCATTAAAATATCTAGCCAGGAGCACTAGAGACTGGTCTGTACTTCGAAGGAAATCTGAGATTTCACCCCACACTTGTTGTTTGTCTTTTGACCTAACATGGCCGAATATATTAATGGGATAACTAAAGAAATTTAAAGTTAAGGAAATTAATCTTGCCACTTGCCATGATTTCGACTTAGATACAACCTCCAATTTGACCTTCCTAGGATTCCAGAGGATTCCCAATCCCCCGGATGCACCAGCTGCATCCACAAAGAAGCCAAACCATTTTTGTCTTACTCCAAAAATTCTGGCCACTTCTTCCCTTATTAGCTTAGTCTCCTAAATGCAAACTATGTCTGGATGTGTTTGATCAAAATACGTCTTGATCATCTTCATTTTTCAGAGGCATTGCATCCCGTGACATTCCATGTTAATTTTTTCATTGCTGCCTAGGAGAGAATAAATCTCTCCCAGATCTGAGCTTCGTTTGTCCCTTCATGTTACTGACATCTTCCAGTAGTTTTTGAATGGATTTCCTGCCTCTGGAGCGATGTCCACCATTTTTGGCTTTAATTGATTTTGCATTGGTTTGTCTGATTGTCCACTGATCTACAATGCCCATCTCCTCCTGAAGCCCAAATTTTTCTTCCATATTACCTAGTTTTGTGTCAGTCTCTGAAGACAACGCCATCTCTAATTTCACTGGAGACATATGGATATCCTTGAAAGAGGCCTCAGTAGTGTCAAAGTAGTCTATGAGTTCTTCTCTATCAACTCCCTCATTTACTAGCAATTCATGTCTGACAACGGTTGCTTGCATTGTCTCACATTCCATTGGGAAGATCATCAGAGCTCTCCCCTCTATGGGTGTGTTAAAACTTAGGTTCAAAACCTCTGCCCCATTTACTGCAACTATTTCTATAGGTCTAGATGTTCCAATCAGGGTCTCCTTGTTTTTAAAAAATCCCAGAGCCTCTTTTTCGCCTTCGTCTTACATGCTTCTAGAGACTCATGTTTCCTCATTTTGAGCATTGAATGCAGGGGCTACAAATGCTTTCAGCTGGGGTTCTGTCCCCTGTTCTTCCCTTTGGGGTGTTGGGCTCCGTTATCCTGGATCAAAAATTTTGGCCAGTCTATCCTCCAAAACATTTTATTTAGCATTTTTACCCTTCTACTTCATTTGACAATCCTGCTCTAGGTGCCCCCATACTTTGCAGGTTTTGCATTTTTCCAAAATTTCTTCTACCTGGATTTCTTGCCGCCAATACCCTTCTATTGTCTTGATCTTGACGTCTTTGGGAAGTAAGGGGTGTGGTTTCCACATGATGCATATATGGGCATACATGTAGTGGTCCTCCTTCGAGATCACCTCATCTACTTTCATGAAAGTGTCGAGCTTGTTGCCAATAGTTTCCAGGGTTTCTACATTCCAGTATTCAAATGGGAGATTGTAGAGTCTTATCCAAATGGGTATTTCCTTAACCAAAGCCTGTTTGGTATTTAAATTTGGGGTCCAATCTTTGATATACATTCCAATACCACTCATCATAAACAGGCCATTGAAGATTATTGCAATTTTTTTCCTCACAGAGCCTGCGATAATCAAGAAAAATCCGTTTGGAAAAGTTTTGATAACAAAATGCGGCCCCCATTCTTCGTCCACCCATTCCATTATTTTGGGGTATGTCAGCCATCCTCCGCCCTAATTCATAAAGAAATCCCTTTCTCATAACATTTGTACTGATGCCTTCCAGCTTTCTGTTTCAATTCTGATGCTTACTGACTGATTATCTATAGTCATTGGTACTTCTTTTTTGATCAACTTTTCTTGTTGGTCTGGTCACGGTACCCATTCCTAATTTTGCGTCCTTCTGGCTTCAGACCTTCTGGCCTCTCCCTTGGCTCCAAAAAAGATCTTTGGAAATCCCCACCGATTTTGCCCATTTTGTGTTATATTTTCAACGCGGGCTCCAAACTTTGTATGGGTTTCCCATCCGCTTTGCCTCTGGTACCGACTGCTAGGTGGATATCTGGGCCTACATGAAAAATGAGGCATAGGGGTGCTGCTATTTTTGCTAACAAACCCTCCGTCTTCGAACCCTACCCTCCTGTGCCGCTCCATTTGTTTCAAGTATTCAATATATTACATAAATATCTTATCAATTTATACACATGTCTACACACACACACACACACACACACACACACATATATGTATATATCTATATACATATACATACATACATATATATATATGTATGTATATATGTATATATATACATGTATATATATATATGTATGTATATATATATATGTATGTGTGTGTATGTGTGTGTGTGTGTGTGTGTATATATATATATATATACATATACATATATATACATATATAT
>MU225083.1:2507497-2513366 GCA_018584345.1 Thuja plicata | reverse complement strand
ACACACACACACACACACACACACACACACACACACACACACACACACACACACACACACACACACATATATATGTATGTATGTATTCATGCCTGTGTGTCTGTCTATAATGCATATACATATTTAGAATAATTTAATATGCACTATATAATGGGATCTGAAAAGGGAGAGAAGTAGACAGAGAAGGGGATATGGAGAGGGAGAGAGATGGAGAGGGGGGGAATATATAATATTTAAAATAAGACTTCTGTATTAAATAAAATATATTACATCATACACATAATAGTAATATAATCATTTAGTTTATTATACATTATACTTTATTGTAATATTATATATTATAATAAATTATATTATATATGGTAATATACTATTATATATTATATAGTATAGTAATATACTAAACACATCAGAAAATTTGGCACAAATATGCAACCTTGGGGGTTAAAAATATGAAATTTTGTCCTGCTTTAGGCCAAATGAGAGTATCCAGCCAGAATGAATCCAACTTGAATCGTTTTGACCAGAAGGGTTCTGGCCAAATCCACGTGGCAGCGATGTGGTGACCATGTGTCAGGGGGTGTTCAACCGGAATGGATTGATCAGGAATTGGTTTGCCCAATTCTGTTCTTTCCAAAACCCCATGATTATATATTTGTCGATGAGCCTTTAGTCCCCCATTTTGCACCAAAATATTTTGGAGTTAGTGGGTGACGGACTAAGGCAATTCAGCCAAAATTCTAGTGTAGGTGTTTTTTTTTGTTTTTTTTAATGTCTTTTGAAAGGGTATTTTTTTTTACCTTTGACCGAATTGAGTTGGTTTATTTTCATCACCGGGGCATATATCTTTTTTTTTCAATTAATTTTATCGGGAACCTCATCAAAACTCTCTCGATCTTAGTCATCATTATCCCACATCCTTTTGATTTGTTTCCTTAGAGGGCATCATATTTGTATAGAGGATTGACATCAAGATTCGTATCATAGCATTTTTTATCATAATCAGGGGCAACATCCTATCAATAAAATTTGCATCGATCAAACTGCATCTGGGGCATTAAAATTTCCAATCATTATCAGTGGGGTATTTTTCAAATCAATGGTTCACATCAGGTTTTTCATCCAACACCAATCAAATCAAGCATCACCATTTCAATTTAGGGAAATCAATCATTATTAATATTGAGCTTACAACCCATTATGTGGTTGCAATGGATATTTTTCTGTGAAATCAACTACTAATATAATAGTGCGAATAGGGAAAGAGTCATTATGCATCCTAAATTGTTGATCCACCCATTGAGGCCTATGACTATGCTTTGCATGCTTGTAGAAAATATTTTCCTTGAGATTTGAAATAAAATCAACAACAATACATTATTTTTGTATCCAACTTGCATCTGGAACCTTCACCTCCATTCTTCAAAGTATAATTTTTTGTCTCATATATCTTTTTATGAATAATTTTATTTCCAAACTCTTGTTTGCTGCCCTCATAAAAACATGAAACAAAATTTGACAAACCACCACATCATGAGCTCTTCTTAAATAATAAATCATTTGTATAGGATAAAAAACCATCATATCTATGACATAAAAATTGATCTAGTAAATCAAACAATATTCTGTTAGTATGCAAAGTATAAGGGAAAGTGCACCAAGATGGTGTGCAAAAAAGTGGCCACCCACCCAAGAAAACATCAAAATACCCCTAAAATGATTGAATTACTTTAAATTCAAATAACATGATTTGGATTAGGTTTGGTAAATTACTAATCCAAGGATAAGGCTAATTAATAGGGTTGGATAACAAGGTTGAGGCTTGGGAGCTTCATTTCCCTCCATTTCCATGTGTTTTGTTCTTCAAAACAGGTTTCTCAACTTCATCATCAGGTTTACATATCATCAAGTCTGTATTTTTGAAATTATCACCATAGTTTCACAATTTTTCTAATCTTTCTAACCATATACTTTTTTATATTTTTGGACAACATTAGCATATTAAAGATTAATTTTCTTTACCAATGTCTCTATAGTTCTCAGAGATATATGTCTACCATTTTCTTAATAACGTTTGATTTACTTGACCAAATTTAAAACAAATTACATATTATTATTCTAGCCTTGATTATATATACATTTTTTTTAAAAAAGTTTGCATTTTCAATTATTTTGATGTAGGTTATGTCCAACGCACAAATATACACCTAATTTTCAAGATGCGCCCACTTAAAAAAATCATTAAAAAATTACTCAACATAAAATTATAAAAAATACACAACTTATATCTCTCAATCTTACCTATCATTCTAAAAATGGTTTTTCAAAATACTAAATCTAACTATATCTTTTTTGAAGCACACACCAACTACTATGTTATATTTTTCTGAAACAATTAGGAATAGTTTTTCATGCGTAATGGATTTTACCCTCTTAATCTTATCCATTTTATTAAAAAAAAGTAGTTTAGCAACTAGACTTAGAGTACTAAAATTCTTTTTCTTTTCACATATTCTAATTTTGAGTGCATGAATCTCAAAATTTTCTTCAAAGTTCAGGTTTACGTGATTTGAGAAACATTGATGAACAAGTGTTAGAAACAACCAAAGGCGTGGCTCCTTTGTCGTATGTTTTTAAGCCTACTTGTAATTATACTTAGCTTTATGAATATTTGCATAGTGTGATGTTGAATTTAAATAATGCTAATGTGTTAACACTTCCTCCTATCAAACCAATTGAAACATCTAAACCTAAATTGAAATACTTTGATCCCAAAGATTTTTTCCAATATCATCGCCACTCTGGTCATGATACTAAAAAATGTTTTCTCTTGAAAGATGTTATCCATGATCTTATGTATTCTAAGGTTATATTTGTTAATGGTGACCATGATCAAGGAAACAAATCTATAGCACCTCCTAACCAAAACTTGAAAATCTACACCAATCCTTTGTCATCTCATTCAACCAATACTATTAATAAACCTTTTTCTTCCCAATGCACTGCAATGATGACAAAGTTAATGAAGCCAATCATGTTGTTAACCGAGTTGAGAAAGTCAAGTCTAATCCTCCATCTCAGCCTTGCATTACCTTTTACCCTACTCAAACAATGAAAATACCTAATGATCCTCTCTATATTGTCGCAAAGGTTAACGACCTTCCTATTCATAGTACCCTTGTTGATCCCACTTTCATGGTGAATGTGATAATTGAAGGACATCTTTATAGTAAACAATTGAAAAAATATTTTTATGATAAATTTGATGTTAGGATTCAAAATTTCAATGGTTTCATTTATTCTTCTCATGGTTCCATTTCATTCCATGTTGAACTTGGTGAAAAATTTAGATGTTACCTTCACTTTCATTCCAACTTCTGATCAATTTCAAGTCAAACTTGGTCTTCCTTGGATTACCTCCATACAAGTCGTGGCTTCTCCTATTCATAAATGTGTTAAATTTTCTCATAATGGAGAAATCATGAATGTTAACCATATTCTTTATCATCCTCTATGCCTCATGACCGAGTTGACCTTTATTTCTTTTGGACTTCTATGCCTCAAAAAACTCAAACTTGTCCTGACCATCTCTTTAGATCATACTAATTCTACAAGGTTCAAAATATTTGTGAACTTAGAAAACCTAAGGATGTTCCATCTATTTTCCCTACATGCGGACTTCTTCCTACACAACCTATACCTCCTCTTCCTATTGTTTATACACGTACTTCCCAACCCATCTTTCAAACTAGTGTGTTTCCTTCTGTTCTTCCACATAAAGAAGAAAAGGCCCTGATGTTGATTGATCCTATCCCAACTCAAATTTATAGTGAAACCAAACATAACCATCATTCTGATGATCATTTTTGCAAGCATCATGATAGAGCCCATCAACATGCTTCTCAAAACATCACTTCAACTCATACACCTACTCATGCTTTGCTTCCCTTTGACCAACCCATGCTTGAGCCAATGGAGGAAGTGAATTTAAACAAAATAAAGATGAACAAACCTGAAAATGCTATTTGTATCTTAGAATCTATTAAAATTAATAAAGATGAATAACATACTCTTGGGGATGATGTTATTGATGCTAACAATGATATTCATGCTAGTGATTTGAATGACATGTATGAGATGATTTTTATTGATCATGATTTACCAACTATGCTTCCATAATATTTATCTATCACTCCAAGTAATGATCATAGTGACATATCTTCACAGTAGGGTCCTTGTTTGGAACTGTCTATTGTTCCATCTACTATGTTTGATGTTTCTCCTCTTGTGATTTTCCCACCTTCCCTAAACACTATGGACCAAGATGGAGGGACAGTTGATTTTCTTGACTAGCTCCTCTTGTGTGGTAGATTCTACTTCCTTTGGGTGATGATGATAGTTCATTTTTACATAATTATGATATACATGAGTTATCATATGAACTACTGACCCAAGAGTTGGTAGATCCTTTTAATGCTTTCTTTTGTCACGTGCTCATTTCCCTTTATTTTTACTTTCTTGGGGGCATTTAACTGTGGAAACATTTCTTGTGGATGCATGTACACTTCCTTAAAGCCACTTCTCTCGTTATGGCATTTGCAATAGCTTTAACTTGGGGGAATACACTCTGCTTCATGTTCACATTTTTCACACACATACTAGTTCCATGCTATTTTTCAATGGGTCCTTAGACTGATCCCGATTTCTCATTCGATCCTTAGACTAACTACACATATTTTGGTCTTTAGACTGACCATGCACACTTTTTCCTTTGACTAACCATCCTTCTTTGATCCCTAACGAAGCTCACCTTTCCTTAGGACTGATCGTTCTATTGTTGGATCCACTATTGGAAGTACTTTCCTTTAAGGACTGGTCCTTGTCAATGGATTGAACTAGTATAATACAATTTGCTAGACTATTTAATTTCATATTTTGTACTGCTTTCCTTGTGTAGTTCATAATAGAATAGACTCTTATTGGGCTAGTAATCATCTCTCTCTCTCTCTGTCTCTCTCTCTCTCTCTCATTTTGGTTTTGGTTTTGATGAGGACTTAAGTCACTTGGGGGATTGATGTTTCTTTGTCTCCTTAACCTTGATGAGATAATCTAATGCCTTTGATCTACTTTACCATGAGCATAATCTTTTCTCATACTCCCACTAAAGTGGGGGCTAATGTACCATCCTAAAAATTTAGCACCCATTATTGGTGGCTTTAGGACCTATTAGATCCCATTCTAGTGATTTCAAGATCTGAATGTCTTTATGCTTTATCTCCTGCATCTTTCATTTTCTCTCCTTGTAACTTTTCACACTTTTCAATACCTAGATCTGATTTGAAATTCGCCATGCTAGGAATAGGTTGAACAAAGTTGGCCTTTTCCTAGACTAGGTTGACCCAATTCGACCTTATCCTAGGGCATTTCATTTAAATGGGCTTTAGGCCCAATGTAGAGGTTTTTCTTCTTGATCTTTCTTTGTGTTCAGCCTGGCAATATTAAATCCCAAAATGAGTATAAAAGGGGGCACTTTCCTCTCATTTTGACATACCTACATGATCCATAATATACATGAGAAAAAAAATCTTTCAAGCGCAAGCAATCAAGATTTAAAGTTGTAAAATTGAGGATTTGGCTTCAAAATTTGAAGGAAAGCATCCAATTAAAGATCTCATAGTCTTCATCCATTCAAGAAAAGGTAATCTTCCCTCATTGAGGGAAATTACTCTCCTATTATGGAAAAGTAAAGGAATTATCAAGCAAGAAAGAAGAACCATTTGTCTTCCCCATTCAGTATTTCAAGCATACACTCATTTCAAGATCTAGGATTTGGAAAGTGTAGATCCATGCATTTGTGAAGGCATCCTTG
>MU225083.1:2502497-2504997 GCA_018584345.1 Thuja plicata | reverse complement strand
GGTATTAAGAGATCAAAAAAACATAAACTGAGCTGTTGGCTATTACAAGTGAGGGATTAACAAGGTCAAGAAAAGACCATTTACAAAACACTAGCAACACATCTAGTTACCCACATCAAGAGAAGGAAGCCAACTCACTCACGATGGGGAGAGGAGAATGAGAGATAGTGTGGTTATTCCTTCATCGACAGACAACCGTCCAAGTGATACTATCACTAGGGTCCCCACCACATGATAGTGGAACCCTTATTGTGGGACCATAAAAAACATGAACAAAATGATGGAAACATTGTACATCAGCTGCCAAAGGCTAGCTTATATCAGGCGTAGCAGTCAGAGAATGGTCTATGCGATCAAAAGGGACTGCACTAGCAATGGGAGGTGGGGTTAGGTCCACCCAATTAGAGGAGGCCAAATCAGTAGGAGAATCACCCTAAGGGGATCATCATTCACTTGTAAAAAGTCTTTAGGGGTAGAATCAGAGGAAGAATCAGAAACTCAATGGTCAAATGATCATCATTTGCATCCTTCCAGCAAGTAGTAGCACCTTTACGACACAAAAGAGAACAATCTATAGTCAGATGGCCAGTAGAGAAGCATCACCAACATTGAAAAGGGAGGCCCTCATAACCCAACAATTAAGTCCAAGGTCTGTCCCCAACCATGAGCACTATATTCCCCGATAATGGTGTGGAAATATCCATATCAACCAAAATGCGAGCAAAATTAGAGAAACACGACAAAGCCATAGCCTCATCCACCTTCAAGAAATGACCAATAGGTTTTTCGATGGCCTCAAAGCAAGAAATCTCCCAAAATTGAAGTGGAAGATTGTAGATATGAACCCACACTAGACGCACACTAAGAGGTTGAATAAATGAGTAGAAGGAGACTATCTAGGGTTTGATCAAAATAGACTAATTCCTCCAAACCAATGAATTTCTCAACACTAAATCATGGTCTTCAAAGGAATAAAATGGAACAATAAAACACTATTTTGCACAAGCAAAAAGCTTAATATTTCTAGAGACTAAGGATTGATGACATGTAACTGATTAAATGATTGACTATATTAAGTTGAAGATGATGCAAGACATTAAATCAGTTAATGGTTTGTATTGTCATTGATGTCAACTTGATATCATCTGTATGATCATGCCAAATACTTTAGAGAACTGATGGAATAAAGGTTATGCGTCCAGAAATGCATAAAAGTCTAGTATTCACTAAGTGACAGACTACACTGGCGGAGTGCACACCATCAGTAAAGACAAAGATTAAAGTCACAGTGATGCCCGACGAGAAGAAGATAGTGTTTCCCGATGAAGCAGAATCACATGATATCCGACGAGGTAAAAATAGTGTTGCCTGATGGATGGAGACCCCGAAGCTAACTGAAGCAACACCGATGGAACTGGCAGTTGTCACCTGTGATGAATTGCAAAATTGACCGACGGAACAAAGAGATCAGAAAATGAAAAAATATCTAGCTGGCAGAGCTAAATGATAGACTTAACTAGTTGTTTTATTTGACCACAGTTAAGTAAGTGATTTGTACAATTGGAAAGAAGATAACTACGAGATAAATTAGGAGTTAAAGCCATAAATCAATTTGGCTGGATTATTTTTTACGACAAGAATCAAGAACCAAAGAACCTATAATTAAGGAAAATCATGTCTATTTAAGAGACAAGCATAATTCATTCTTGGGAGGTCAATACACAATCAGATACATGGGGGAGTGAACTGATAGAAGATGTTGAAGAGAAACTGATGAAGGATTAACTTCATGCAATCCTGATCAATCAAGCTGAGGGAGAGCTAAAGAATTATGAAGACACCGATGGATAGTGAATCATAGCATCACAAAGCAAAAATATTTAAGTACAAAGGAATTGAATTGATACATTGATCTGAAATATATTGTAAGTAAATAGATCTAAAAATTTGCAATTCAGTTGCATTAGAAATAGGTCATTTTGTTTCAGTTTAACCATTGAAGCATTAAAGTCTCTTAACAAAGTAGGAATTAAGAGTCTTTTGTAATTGAGGTATATCCTAATAGATTACCAGAAGGTTGACTCATGATAGTAGCACCGGTCTTACCTAAAGCCTATTGACAGTCTAAGAAGGAGGCTGATTCAAGGATGGTAGTAAGATTTTGCATAAAGCCTATTGACAGTCATGAGACTGATTCAAGGATGGTGGCGTAGATGCCAGATACTTAGTGACAACCTATGTATTGAAAATCCTCTAACAAGGTTGCACTTAATAGTGTGTTTGTAACCTTTAACAAGGTTGGCTCCTAACAGGGCTCACTTCAGAAGAGTGAAAATTTGGGGTACCAGTCCCATTGGTTTTTCCCTTAACAGAGTTTCCATGTTAAAATCCTTGTGTTATGTGTGTATGGTTAATTACTTTAGTGTTTTACATTCTACATATGCATTTATGGATTGACTGGTATACTCTGCATATTTACTGAGTATCGATAAATACAGTT
>MU225083.1:2483263-2498920 GCA_018584345.1 Thuja plicata | reverse complement strand
ATTTTCTAATGAGATGAGCAAGGAATTTGAGATGTCTATGTTTGGAGAGATCAAGTTCTTTCTTGGTCTGCAGATCATTCAACAAAGTGAAGGTATTTTCATTACACAGTCCAAATACATCAAAGAGTTTCTGAAAATATTCAAGATGGAAGATTCCAAACCTGTTGGAATACCGATGGCTACTAGATGCAAATTAACAAAAGAAGACAAGACAACAGAGGTAAATCAGACTCTATACAGATTCATGATAGGAAAACTCATGTATGTTGTACACACTAGACCAGATATTTCACATGCAGTAGGAATTGTTGCTAGATTTTCTGCTAACCCCAGGGAATCACATATAACTGCTGTAAAAAGAATACTAAGATATCTGAAGAATACTGAGGAATTTGGCTTATGGTATAGAAGAGAAGGCAAATTTGAACTAAAACTGTTTACCGACACTGATTGGGCTGGGAATCTTCATGACCGAAAGAGCAAAAATGGAGGAGCATTCTTTATGGGTGACAAACTTGTCACATGGATTAGCAAGAAGCAAGGATGCATCTCTCAGTCTACTACAAAAGCAGAATATGTTGCTGCTGCTGCAAACTGCTCAAATATTGCATGGATCAAATAGCTGCTGGAAGGTATGCATATGAAGATCAAAGAACCAGTAGTTGTTTATTGTGATAACACCAGTGCAATAAATATTTCCAAGAATCCAGTCATGCATGCGAAGACTAAACACATTGCCATCAAGTATCATTATATGAGAGAACAAGTCCAAGAAAAAGAGGTGATACTTGAAGATGTGCAATCAAAAGAACAATTGGCTGATATATTCACCAAGCCACTGCCCAAGGATACATTTGAGTACTTGAGAAAGAGACTAGGGGTAAAACCCATGTCTAATAATCACTAAAAGGATTGAAGGCTGCATCAACCATATATTATCAGAATATCAATCATGATTGATGTAAGCAGAAACTGAACTTCAACGCTACATCTGTATACAGAAAGGTATATATCAGAACCAAGCACTAGAGAAGATTGTTATATTGACAATGGATAAGGGAAATTCAAGGAATATATTATGGAAAGGAGGAATTAGTTGACAGAATGTTAGATATTTGTAAAATATTTGTTTGGCATTGTTGTCAAAAGGAGAGAATGTTTCCATATTATCATAAAAAACTATTCATTATTAGATTACTCCAAACAGGGAGAGATCATATCCAAAGGGAGAGTATTTTTATAAAAGTTGCAAATACATAACAGTGACATCAAAGATGGAGAATAGTCAAAGAGAAAATTGACACCAACAGAGGTCACATCACATCAGATGAAGAAAAAGGAAAGCTGCAAGAATCAAATCTAAGCTTACACAGAGCTTACCGACGATCAAAAGTTTTATTGGTTATCAAAGAAAAATGTTTGGTAATTTGATGAATCTCAACAATTATAGTTCATATTATATTAGAAATAGTATAGTGTGATAATATAGCATGTTTCCATCAATGCCAAAGGGAGAGATTGATGACATGTAACTGATTAAATGATTGACTATATTAAGTTGAAGATGATGCAAGACATTAAATCAGATAATGGTTTGTATTGTCATTGATGTCAACTTGATATCATCTGTATGATCATGCCAAAGACTTCAGAGAACTAATGGAATAAAGGTTATGCTTCCAGCAATGCATAAAAGTCTAGTATTCACTAAGTGATAGACTACACCGGTGGAGTGCACACCATCGGTAAAGACAGAGATTAAAGTCACAGTGATGCCCGATGAGTAGAAGACAGTGTTGCTCGACGAAGAAAAATCACATGATACCTGACGAGGTAAAAATAGTGTTTCCCGACAGACGGAGATCCCGAAGCTAACTAAAGCAACACCGATGGAACTGGCAGTTGTCACCGGCGAAGAACTGCAGAATTGACCGACGAAACAGAGAGATTAGAAAATGAAAAAATATCTAGCTGGCAGAGCTAAAGGATAGACTTAACTAGTTGTTTTATTTATTTTACTAGACCACAGTTAAGTAACTGATTTGTACAGTTGGAAAGAAGATAACTACGAGATAAATCAGGAGTTAAAGCCACAAATCAATTTAGCTAGATTGTTTTTCATGTCAAGAATCAAGAATCAAAGAACCTAGAATTAAGGAAAATCATGTCTATTTAAGAGACAAGCATGATTCATTCTCGGGAGGTCAATACACAATCAGATACATGGGGGAGTGAACTGATAGAAGATGCTAAAGAGAAACTAATGAAGGATTAACTTCATGCAGTCCTGATCAATCAAGCTGAGGGAGAGCTAAAGAATTCTGCAGACACTGATGGATAGTGAATCATAGCATCACAGAGCAGAAAGAGTTAAGTACAAAGGAATTAAATTGATACATTGATCAGAAATATATTGTAAGTAAATAGATCTAAAAATCTGCAATTCAGTTGCATTAGAAACAGGTCATTTTTTTTAGTTTAACCATTGAAGCATTAAAGTCTCTTAACAGAGCAGGACTTAATATTGTTTTGTAATTGAGGCATATCCTAACAGATTACCAGAAGGTTGACTCATGATAGTAGCACCGGTCTTACCTAAAGCCTATTAACAGTTTAAGAAGGAGGCTGATTCAAGGATGGTAGTAAGATTTTCCATAAAGCCTATTGACAGTCATGAGACTGATTCAAGGATGGTAGCATAGATGCCAGATACTTAGTGACAACCTATGTATTGAAAATCCTCTAACAAGGTTGCACTTAACAGTGTGTTTGTAACCTTTAACATGGTTGGCTCCTAACAGGGCTCACTTCAGAAGAGTGAAAATTTGGGGTACCGGTCCCAGTGGTTTTTCCCTTAACAGGGTTTCCACGTTAAAATCCTTGTGTTATGTGTGTATGGTTAATTAATTTAGTGTTTTACATTCTACATATGCATTTATGGATTGACTGGTATACTCTGTATATTTACTGAGTATCAGTAAATATAGTTTACTGCTTATTGGTTATCAAGGAGAAACAAGACAGACAAGGTAAACCGACAAACATTTATTTGTTTCAAATATTTCAAAGGCATGCATCTTGTTGGGACTTAATAATTCAAGAAGTATTGATTGGTGGATTAAAGTTTAAATTGGATAAATTTTTGAGGCCACTGATTCACCCCCCCCATCTCAGTTATTACTAACAAGGATCACCGCGAAATTTTTACTCAATGATGTAGATCTAGAAGAGAAGACCATGTTAGTAATAACTGAGAGGGGGCGAGTGAATCAGTGGCCTTAAAAATTAATCCTTAAATCAACCCTTTAGAACTTATTACCACTTTTAAGCCTCTAGTTATATTCAGTCCTAAAAGATGAATGCCTTGAAATACTTATAACCAATTACTACTTGTCAGGATGCTTTGTAAAACCTTCTTTTGTATGTTTATCGATAAGCAGTCTTCTATTTACTGAAACACAATAAATAGCTAGAGTATACTGATCAATCCAAAATTGCATATGTGAAATGTAAAACAATCAAGTAATGAAACATAAACACATAACACATGGATTTTTAACGTGGAAACCCTGTTAAGGGAAAAACCACTGAGACCCGTACCCCAAATTTTCACTCTTCTGAAGTGAGCTCGGTTAAGAGCCAACCCTGTTAAAGATTACAAACACACTGTTAGGTGTGACCTTGTTAGAGGACTTAAAAGATAGTTTGTCACCTAGTATCTAACATCTAATGCTACCATCCTTGATCAAACACTCACTTCGCCTGTCAAAAGGTATCGGGCATATCCAATGCTACTTTCTATGATCAAACTTTTTGATACTCCTTGGGATGTATCTCAATTACAAAATACTTTTAAGTCCTGCTTGATTAAGAGACTTGATGATTCAATGGTTAAACTGAAACATTAAAGTGATCTGTTCACACATACAACTTGAATTGTAGATTTTCAAATCTATTGTAAGTACATTACCTCTTTGATCAATATAATCAATTCAATACCTTTGCTCCACACTGTTCTGCTCTGTGATGCTGTTTCACTGTTCGTCAGTGTTTGCAGAATCTAGCTCTTTTCCTCAGCTTGTTGATCAGGTCTGAATGAAGAATTTCTTCTCCTTCAGAATTTCTTCAACATCTAATTCCTCTTCTCTTGTTCACCCCACAATTCATAATGAATTGGGTTTGTCTCTTTATAGACATGATTCACCATTTCTTGGCTTTCTTGATTCTTTGCGTGATCCATAATTCTCGCCAATTAGATTTAAAGCAAACTCTAATTTTATCTCATAGACATCTTCTGACCAACTGGACAAAGAAGCTTTAGATCCTTTACTTATCCTCGACTTTATCTGGATGATTAAAACAATGATAAGTATCCATTAAGTCTATTTTCAGCTCTTGACAGCTAAGCATTTTTTCATTTTTGAACTGTCTATTTCTGTCAGTCAAAGCTTCAGTTAGTCATCAGTGACAACTGACTGTTCTGTTGGTGTGACTTCAGCTGACTTCAGGATCTCTGTCTGTCGAGCAACACTATAATTCTATTCGTTGGGTTACACTATGTTTTTCTTGTCGGGCAACACTATAACTTAGCTCATTGGTAATGCTGTGACTTTGCTCGTCGGGTAACACTATGACTTTTTTATTTTACTCTGACCATCGGTGTGCACTTTGTTGGTGTATACAGTCACTTTGTGAATACTTGACTTATAGGCATTACTGATAGCATAGCCTTTTATTCTTTGGTTCTTTGAAGTCTTTGACAGTATTTCCATGACCATAGAGATTATATCAAGTTGACATCAATGAAAATACAATACATTAACTGATTTAATAGCTTGCATAAACTTTCTATGTCTTGGTGATCATCAACTTAACATCTTCAAACATTCAATCAGTTATAGTTCATCAATCTCTCCCTTTGGCATTGATGGAAGCATACTAAATTATCGCACTATATTATTACTAATATAATATGAAATATAATAGTTGAAGTTCATCAAACTACCAATCTTATGTACTATAACCGATACAAATATCTGGTCCTCGGTAAGCTCTGATAGCTGAGATTTGATTCTTGCAACTTTCTTTCTGTCTTCAATGCCTTTACTGGATATATGTAGAATCTTTCTTTCTTTGATGTGATGTGTTTTCTTCCTGTGTCAAACTCTCTCCCTTTCACTGTTCTCTTTTCCTTTTGATGTTTCTTTGTCAGCGATTATTTCTCTTTGTATGTACTCCCCCTTTCTGATTACATCTCTCCCTTTGGATAATGTGATGGATATAATCTCTCCTTGATGTATAAACTTCTCCCATGGATATAATTTCTCCTTGAAGTGATATTGGATATCATCTATCCCTTTGACAACAATGCCAAACAAATATTTTTGATAGTAATGCCAAACAAATCCTTTCTATCCATAATATACTCCTTGAATTTCCCAATCCATCGGTAACACAATAACTCTGGTGCTTGGAGTAGATAAATACCTTGTTGTGTATAGATTTAACTTTGAATTTCATCTCTCTGCTTGCATCAACATGAATGATATTCTGATAATATGTAGGTTGTTGCAATCTTCTAGTCATTTACTGACCAGTAGACAAGGGTCTGACCCCTAGTCTCTTTCTCAAGTACTCAAATGCATCCTTGGGCAATGGCTTCGTGAAGATATTGACTAATTATTCCTTAGATTGCACATACTCAAGTATCACCTCCTTTGCTTGAACTTGTTCTCTTAGATAATGATACTTGATGGAAATATGCTTTGTTTTAGCATGCATGACTGGATTCTTGGAAATGTTTATTGCACTTGTATTATCATAATAGATAATTATTGGCTCAAGAACTTTCATATGCATACCTTCCAGTAACTGTTTGATCCATGCAATATTTGAGCAGTTTGTAGCAGCAACAACATACTCTTCTTCTACAGTAGACTGAGAGATGCATCCTTGCTTCTTGTTTATCCATGTGACAAGCCTATCACCCATAAAGAATGCTCCTCCAGTTGTGCTCTTTCGGTCATCAATATTCCCAACCCAATCAATGTTGGTAAAGACCTTAAGTTCAAATTTGCCTTCTCTTCTATACCATAAGCCATATTCCTTAGTATTCTTCAGATATCTTAGGATTCTTTTCATAGCAGTCATATGTGATTCTCTGGGATTAGCAGAAAATCTTGCAACTATTCCTACTGCATGTGCAATATCTAGTCTAGTATGTACAACATACATGAGTTTTCCAATCATTGATCTGTACAAATTTTGATTTACCTCTGATGACTTGTCCTCTTTTGTTAGCTTACATCTAGTTTCCATCGGTGTTCCAACTGGTTTGGAATCTTCCATCTTGAATATTTTCAGCACTTTCTTGATGTACTTGGATTGTGTAATGAAAATACCTTCATTTTATTGCATGATCTATAAACCAAGAAAGAACTTGATCTCTCCAAACATAGACATCTCAAAATATTTTCTCATTTCATTTGCAAATGATTTGCATAGCATATCATTTCCTTTGAATATGATGTCATCAACAAATATCTCAACAATCAAAATGTTAGCATCAATATCTTCCTTCAAATAAAGATTACAGTTTTCACTAGTCCTTACAAATCCAATACTAATAAGATAGGAATGGAGTCTTTCATACTAGGCTTGGGGTGCTTGTTTCAATCCATACAAGGCTTTGTGTAACCTACATACCATGTCCCTCTTGTCTGGATCAAAAAACTCTTCAGGTTGTTCAATGTATACCTCTTCTTCAAGTATTCCATTTAGGAATGCAAACTTGACATCCATTTGATACACCTTGAATCCTTTACATGCAGCATAAGAAAGTAATATTCTTACTCCTTCTAGCCTAGCAACAGGTGCAAAGGTCTCTCCATAGTCAATCCCTTCTTCTTGTGCATACCCCTTGCATAATAGTCTTGCTTTGTTTCTGGTGACTTCTCCATTCTCTTTTAGTTTATTCCTGAATATCCATTTTGTACCAATGACATTCTTGTCATCTGGTCTTGGTACAAGTTTCCATGTCTTGTTTTTCTCAATCTTCTCAATTTCCTCATTCATAGCACTAATCCATTCATCATTTTCAAGTGTAGCATTGACAGATTTTGGCTCAAAATCACAAATAAGACATCTTGTATTTAGAGACTTACTTTTGGTTCTCATACCAGCCTTCTTATCGCCAATGATCTGGTTCTGTGGATGATTATTTCTGACATATTTTTCAAGTACAGGTTCAGCTCTTTGTCTATCATCTTGATCATCAATTTGTCCTTCATTTTGATCTCCATCACTTGGTGCGTCATCTTGAGCAATACCCTGATTGTCGGTATATGTATCCTAATGCTTAGGTGCAATAATCTTTTTCTCGGGAGCTCAACATTGTTGGTCGGGTAGAGTGTCAGGTTCTTCATTGTAAACGAACCCATTGTATTCCTCTGGTTCTTTTGTGCTTTCCTTTTCATTCTTTTCTGCAAATTCATCTATCTTTACATTTGTACTTTCAACAATTTTGTTAGAGGCTTTATTGAGACATTTATAAGCTTTTCTCTTGCTCTTGGTGGAATACCCTAGGAAGATACCTTCATCACTTTTGGGGTTAAGCTTTCTATTTCTATCATCCTCTAAGATGTAACATTGACTACCAAAATTTTTTAAGTAACTTACATTAGGTGTGTAACCGTACCATAGCTCATAGGGTGTCTTCTTGGTGTCTTTCTTCAATTGTACTCTGTTCAACGTGTAAACAAAAGTACTGATAGCTTCCCTCCAGAAGATTTGGGTGATGCCTTTCTCTATCATCAGTGTCCTTACACAGTAAAAAATAGATCTGTTCCTTCTTTCAACAATTCCATTTTGCTGTGGTGTTCTCGGTGCAAAAACCTGTCTTTTGATTCCATGCTCATTGCAAAAGTTAGTGAATTCATCTGAAATAAATTCTCCTCCTCTATCTGATATTAAGCATTTCAATTCCCTACCACTTTGTTTCTCAACCAATGCCTTGTACCATTTAAACATCTTAAATGCTTCAGATTTATCTTTTAGAAACACGACTGTCATTATTCTAGGGTAATCATCAACAAAGAGAATAAAATACCTATCTCCATAGTAGCTCTTTGTCCTTATTGGTCCACATAAATAAATATGGACTAATTCTAGAATGACATCAGATGTATGGGTTTTACTTTTAAAACTAGATTTTGTCATCTTACCTTTTTGACAATTTTTGCACATGATATTGTCGATCTTATTCATTGTCGGTAAGCCTCTTACATTTCTATTTCTTCTTATCTTTATCATGTTGTCAAAGTTCACATGACACAATATTTTGTGCCACAACCAGATATCTTTGTTTCTAGCCATTAAGCAAGTGGTGTTAGTATCATTCAGATATAATAAGTTACCTTTTGTCTGCTCACCAATACCAATCAGACTTCTTGATTTTTTGAAAATCTTTGCCTTCTTATTCTCAAATGCTACTCTGTGACCTAAATTATTCAACTAAGAAACACTCAACAGATTATAATTCAATCCTTTCACCCAATAAGCATTTTCATATTTTATCATGTTATTCAACATTATAGTTCCTCTACCTTCAACTGGACAAGGTGTGTCATTACCTATTCTTACTGAACCACCATTGTAGTATTCAAAAGTCTCAAACTTTTGCTTGTCACCGGTCATATGGTGAGTGCAGCCACTATCTATGATCCAGACACCATTTTTACTAACTTTAGATATGAGTGCAATTTCTACACACCTTTCTTCATCATCATCTGAATCACTTTTACTGCCACAAACACCATCTCAATGTCTTCCTTAGATTCGGTGTCAATATCATCATCTTTGCATTTAGCTAGGTAACTGGCCTTCTTTCCTTTGTCCTTGTAGTCTCGGGTATCTCTTCTTTTTGATTGTCGATTTCTTCTGTAATCACCTCTGTCATACTTCTTTTCAAATGACCTGTCATTACTTCTGTCATCTTTTCTCCTGTTAGGACATTTTGTAGCAAAGTGCCCAATCTCTTTACAATTAAAATAAACAAGTGGTAATTTACCTTTTTATTTACATTTGCCTCTCTGCATTCTTCTAGCCATAAGTGCTTCAATTTCATCAAGATCTTCTTCTTCACTTTCACTATCACTATCTTTTCTTATAGTGTGTTTATGACTTGGTTTACTTATTCTCAAAGAAGATTTGAATGCAAAATATATGTTTGGTAAGACACTATTATCAAAGTTGTTCATCTCAAATGAAATCAGTCTTCCAATCAAACTATCTAGAGTAACATTTCTATTTGCTACTGCTCTCATTTCTTGTATGGAAGATACTCTAATAGCATAAGTAGGCAGTAAGGTTCTTAGAACTTTACTTACCACTGTATCTTCTTCTAGTATACCTCCAACTCCTCAGATAGCATTGAATATCTCTTTGATTCTTGTGTTGTACTGTGTGATGTTTTCACCTTCTTTCATTTTGAGATCATGAAACTTTCCTTTAAGGCTTTATGCTTTGGCTCTCAAAACATTCTTGTCACCACCATGTACAAGCATCAATTTGTCCCACATCTACTTTGCAGTCTTGCAGGTTTTGACATCTTCAAATTCAGCATCAAAGAGTGAGGAAGCAAGCTCTAATCATGCAATTGTGTTTATGCTTCTCTCTCATTTGTTCAACTATGGGTGCTCCTGTGGGCAACACATATTCAGTATCAAAGTATTGAGTAACATCATTTCCAATACTTGATAAGTGGAGTCTTATTCTGCTTTGCCATGAAGCAAAGTTGTCTTTGTTCAACTTAGGTACATCTCGTCTGTTCATCTTGTGATCTTTTGCTTGAGCTGTTAAACTCCCTTTCTAAGCACACAAACTCTGATACCAATTGTTAGTAATAACTGAGAGGCGGGGAGAGGGGGGGGGGGGGGTGAATTAGTGGCCTCAAAAATTAATCCTTAAATCAACCCTTTAAAAATTATTACCACTTTTAAGCCTCTAGTTATATTTAGTCCTACAAGATGAATGCCTTGAAATACTTATAACCAATTACTACTTGTTGGAATGCTTTGTAAAACCTTCTTCTATATGTTTATCGATAAGTAGTCTTCTATTTATCAAAACATAGTAAATAGCTAGAGTATACCGATCAATCCAGAATTGCATATGTGAAATGTAAAACAATCAAGTAATGAAACATAAACACATAACACATGGATTTTTAACGTGGAAACCATGTTAAGGGAAAAACCACTGGGACCGGTACCCCAAATTTTCACTCTTCTAAAGTGAGCTTGGTTAAGAGCCAACTCTGTTAAAGGTTACACACACACTGTTAGGTGTGACCTTGTTAGAGGATTTAAAAGATAGTTTGTCACCTAGTATCTGGCATCTAATGCTACCATCCTTGATCAAACACTCACTTGGCTTGTCAATAGATATCGAGCATATCCAATGCTACTTTCTATGATTAAAATTTTTGATACTCCTTGGGATGTATCTCAGTTACAAAAGACTTTTAAGTCTTGCTCGGTTAAGAGACTTGATGTTTCAATGGTTAAACTAAAATGTTAAAGTGATCTGTTCACACATACAACTTGAATTACAGATTTTTAGATCTATTGTAAGTACATTACCTCTCTGATCAATATAATCAATTCAATACCTTTGCTCCACACTGTTCTGCTCTGTGATGCTGTTTCACTGTTCGTCGGTGTCTACAGAATCTAGCTCTTTTCCTCAGCTTGTTGATCAGGTCTGAATGAAGACTTTCTTCTCCTTCAGAATCTAATTCCTCTTCTCTTGTACACCCCAGAATTCATAATGAATTGGATTTGTCTCTTTATAGACATGATTCACCATTTCTTGGCTTTCTTGATTCTTGGCGTGATCCACAATTCTCGCCAATTAGATTTAAAGCAAACTCCAATTTTATCTCGTAGAGATCTTCTTGCCAACTAAACAAAGTAACTTTAAGTCCTTTACTTATCCTCGGCTTTATCTAGATGATTAAAAAAATGATAAGTATCCATTAAGTCTATTTTTAGCTCTTGACAGCTAAGTATTTTGTCATTTCTGAACTTTCTATTTGTGTCAGTCAAAGCTTTACTAAGTCGTCGATGACAACTGACTGTTTTGTCGGTGTGACTTCAGTTGACTTTGGGATCTCCATCCGTCGAGCAACACTATAATTTTTTCCGTTGGTTTACAATATGTTTTTCTCATCAAGCAACATTGTAACTTAGCTCATCGGTAATGCTGTGACTTTGCTTGTTGGGTAACACTATGAATTTTCTCTTTTACTCTGACCGTCGGTGTGCACTCTGTTGGTGTATATAGTCACTTTGTGAATACTTGACTTATATGCATTATTGATAGCATAGCCTTTTATTCTTTGGTTATTTGAAGTCTTTGGCAGTATTTCTATGACCATACAGATTATATCAAGTTGACATCAATGACAATACAATACATTTAATGTCTTGCATAAACTTTCTATGTCTTGGTGATCATCAACTTAACATCTTCAAGCATTCAATCAATTATAGTTCATCAGAACAGAGACCAGTGAATCTACAAACCATCTCATGACATTAATAGAAATCCACATTATCCACCTGATCCAAGCCACACACCACCACAGGGGAGGTCTTGGCATAGGCAATGGCTTGAGCTTTAACCTTTAGAGGAATAATAACAACATATTTGGCAGCATGGGCATAGCTCCATCCACTAGCAACAATATTTTTTTTAGTGGGGTGTGTGGGGGGGGGGGGAACCCCTCCACCTCCAGCACTAGGAACGATAGGCTTTGCACCCACATTTGATAGTGGGGAAGCACCCACCTTCGACAATGGGGAAGCAACCAATACTGACACCCCAGCAGTTGAAGTCAACAAAGACTCTAACCCAGGCACAGAGGAAACAAGGAGAAAAGGGCCCCACTACTCCCCTTGATACAATAGTACGTTGAGTAAATAGAAAAAGAAGACACCTTGAAACCAAGCTAAACTAAATTGCTATACGGATCGACACCTAGAGATTTTGAAAGTTCAAGGACGAGAGTACCTACCATTGAAATTATTGCAGACACAGAACTTGACATCGCAATGAAACTTTTCACTTATTTTCTATTTTAAAAAAACTGTGTTAAATATGATAAATGTTTTGAAATTAATCATGTCTAACAGTGTAACCTAACTTTGTCACTCGATAAATTCTATAAAAAATTATAATTGTCAAAAAAAGTTATAATTTTTTTAATATAAATTTCTATATTTAATGTTTGATATAAAAAATAATAATATGTTAATGTAAAAATATTAAATTTAATAATAAATTTCAAAATTCATTCAACATAATCTTGTTTACAATTATATTCTATTTTAACTATTTCTTCTATTTACTAATAAGTTTCTAAATTCATTGAATATAATTACAAATCAACTTTCTATTTTGTTGTCTTTTAGTTATTTAATGAAGGCGTTTTTAATTGTATTGTTTTGAGTTTAGATTTAAAAATAAAAATATTAATCTCTTACATTATATAGATTTTTAAAAAAAGTATATACTAGTTTTAGTGGAAATAAAGTTTCTATACATAACAAGGCGACAAATGTATAGTCAGTCCATGGTACTAAGTAGTTGTAGATGTACAATTTTTTTAAAATTCAAACATTGTTGTTAGTAACAGTGTCTCAATTTTAAAAACTGGATCATTATCCTTTAGTGTTGTTCCTTGCTGTCCCTTAGACCCTTGTTGGTCTCTTGTTGGACATTAATAAATTTATCTTATCTTATCTTATCTTATGCATGGTTTGAAATTTGCATTATAAAAAAAATTATATTAAAATATAAATGTAATATATAGTGGATATAAATTTTTAATTATTAATAATATTTATAATTTAATAATAAAAATTGAAAAATAAATAACATTATAAAATAGTATGACTAAGCTATTTATTTTTAAATTTTTATTATTAATGATAAATAATATTAATTGAAATCATTAAATAATAAATATTAATTAAGAATTTATATGGATAGATTCAAAACATAGTAATATTCATATTGTATAACTTTATAAAATGTTGGCAGTGTAGATTAAACAAATTTTAGTGTTATTAGAATAAGTAGTTTAATATTGATATACATATAATTATGTTATAATAAATATAATTTAATATAAATATAATATTTAATTTAAAATAATATAATAATATATAAAAAAATAGCATAAAATAATATAAACATTTTTATATAGTATTTAATATTACATGTAAATAACATTGAATAATATATAAATATAAATCAATTATAATATAATATAAAATAAAATTAATATAAACATAATTTTAAATATGAAATAGTAATATAATAGCATAAATATAATATAACATAAAATAGTATATAAATCTATTATAAAATGATATAAATATGAAATTATACAATATAATATAGTATATGTATTTTAAAATTTAAAAGTATATGTAATTTTAAAGCTTGGGCAAGAACTAAAAATCTTAATAAACTACTGATTTAAAATTAGAAAGTATGGTTTTTAGAAATATAAATTTAAAATAAACAAGTGCTACGTAGTGGCTAAGTATTTGAGAAGCTCGCGGGCGGTCATACTTTGAATATTATATTTATAAATTATAATACTTATCTTATGTTCCCATGTTTCTCTTTTTTTAAACTTATATATTAATTTATTACTTTAAATATTATATTTATAAATTATAATACTTATCTTATGTTCCCATGTTTCTCTTTTCTTATAGAAAATTAAAATTATGAAAAAAAGATAAATTGGAATCTTTTCTTAATTTTTTTCCTTCTTGCATTTGTCATTGAATTTTCTTAAGTTACAACAGAGAGTTTCAACCACATCAGAGGCATAGCTTCACAAAATATAGTCACATCGGTAAAACAAGATTTTTAAAAAACAAAAGCCGAACAAAGCAAGGGAACCAATCATAGGAGCTAGTGTAAAATATCACTGTGGGTGTCAACCCACGCCGTCCAACCCATAGAACCCTCCATCCAAATTATGTTCTTCAACTCCTGGATTTGAGTCAACATGAGATTCTGATCTTTCTTAGATTTGAGGTTCTTTCTGATCTCCTTATTGAGTTTTTTGCAAGTATTCTCAAATGTCTGATAGTCCTCCATATTCCTTCTCCACTCATACCCATGCTTGAGCTCGTACATAAAGAAGGTAGCATGACCATTTTTCAGGAACCTTTTCAGCTTCTCCTTGTCCATCATCATAGTAGTATGGACCTGCACAAAAATTTTAAACTGAGTGAGTTTAAGAAATGACTCAGTAAGAACCCTGGGGTTGCCCAGAAGGATATGTCTGCCGGTATAGGGAGCCTACATAAGCTGCAAAATTCATTCATGTGCTTATATAGATTTATTTATTTACTTACCATTATCTATGTTAGTCATTTCATCATAATTATTTTTGGAAAATATTAAATCAAGATATTTAAGCCAATAGGCTTCCTACAATCGCATTTAGGAAAAAATAATATTGGAGTGGAGAAAACAGGCTGCACAAACAAGGTTTTGGCATCAATGTTGATACATTTTTTTTCAATTTGATTTTATAAATAATAAATATGGAACTATTTTTTTAAAACTATTTTCGCAATTAAAAATTTGGTAACAACTTGCAGATTTGTTAAATCGAATTTCATGGTGAATATTTCTTCCTTAAAAAGAGGTGTTCCATTATCTCTTTGGAGGTACATCATTTTAAATAGTGGTATTCATCATTTTGATTTATTAATGCACTATGTCCTTCTCCATTCCTGTGTATTTAACATTTAACAGTATAAGGAAGTCTTTGCGATTAGGTTCCTTGTTTAATTAGCCGAGAGGCGTAATTAGCTGAGAGGCATAAGCCAAGAGGCTCTTCAGTTGGATAGAGGAGACCTCTCATACGTGAAGTTTCAGTTAATGCGTGAAAATTTTTCAGCATAACTGAAATTTCACACATAAATATTACTCTACACTAATCGGCTAAATATAATAACTGAAATTTCACACATAAATATTACTCTACACTAATCGGCTAAATATAATAATTTCACACATAAATATTACTCTACACTAATTGGCTAAATATAATAACTGAAATTTCACACATAAATATTACTCTACACTAATCGGCTAAATATAATAATAAACTAACAATAGATATGATACTCTAAATAATATAAACTAACAATTGATATGATATAATATAATTTAAGAAGTTATAACAATCAACGAACTTGATAGGGCTTTAAATATAATAAACTAACAATAGATATGATACTCTAAATAATATAAACTAACAATAGATATGATATAATATAATTTAAGAAGTTATAACAATCAACGAACTTGATAGGGCTTGGCGATTGGTTATGTAACTATCTATCCTATTTTAAGCTATTTTCCCATGTTATTTGCCGAGGAAGAATAAAAAATGAGTTCAATGCAGATTTGAAGTATAATGCCCATCTTCAGCATCAACACAAAAATTGTCTGGTAGAGGTGATCGGTGCATGCAAGACTCATCCAGGAGAGGACATAAAATTGAAGAGGGTCATACATATAGTTCGCTTGATAGCCAGGTTCCCTTCCCTATTCCTTCCA
>MU225083.1:2444447-2458208 GCA_018584345.1 Thuja plicata | reverse complement strand
TAATTAAGAATAATAATAATTTAATAATTTAATATTAAATATTAAATTTTATATGATTAATAATAATATAACATATATATTATATTATTATTAATCAACATATATTATATGTATTCTAATGATCATACGACTAAAGATACAAACATTAACAAGAAGCTTCTTGATCACTAGGGTAATACCTCATGTTTAAAGGTGGTCTTCCCTTAACTAGCATAATCTCTAGCAGTCTCCTCTTTTGATAAATCAAGGTCTCTCTTTCCTCGGTTTCCATGGCTAAAGTCCATTTAAATCTATAAAATAATATTCAATGCCTCTATGATTTGTTTTCTAGATTCTCCATGAGCCTTATGTCATCAACTTTCACCTCTCTCGATAAAACTTGAAGATGTATGATATAGTCATGAGGATCATTCAAATTGAGATTTTGCATAAAATTAAGGTTCATTCCACTAGACCTTGGTGGAAACATTGGCAGTGGAGTCCTAATACAACCTTCAAAAACTATAAGTTGTGTCCAAGATACCACTTTCTTTCTTCTCACCTTAGATTATAACAACCAATTTAAACAAAAAATGGAATCCACAATTGTGTTGATCTCTATGTGTCAATGTATATTTTTGAATATTTTTGGTTGTGGTCAAACCCAAGCTCATCCACTTTACCTCATGTATTATTATTTCCAAGGCTTTATTGTGAAGTCAAAACTCTACAATATGAGTATCTAGGATCCTCATTGCTTGATTTGTATCTGGGTGGAAACTTTTAAATAAATGTTTTTCTTATGAAAAAGAACTTAATAGCTTTGGAAACAGACTCATGACTTCTTCTAATCTTTTAAGTTGATACACCTTTCTACTGTAACATGTCTCTTTTAGAGGGATTGGCCTTGCAGTCTCCACAAATACAAGTAGATTTTCAATGCTTTTGGAGTGGATATTCTCTTCAGTATATGGAAAGATAGAAATTTGGATTATTTTAATCATTGCATTGTGGATCAACATGCATCACTTTATTCTAAAGCTATCATTTTCAAAGGTTTTATTACATATTCATATGGAAGCCAACAAGGTTTCCCTGGAAGTGGTTCACCTTTAGAAGCTTCTTGATCACTAGGGTAATGCCTCATGTTTAAAGGTGGTCTTCCCTTAACTAACATAATCTCTAGCAGTCTCCTTTTTTGATAAATCAAGGTCTCTCTTTCCTTGGTTTCCATGGCTAAATGCCATTTAATTATATAAAATAATATTCAATGCCTCTATGATTTGTTCTCTAGATTCTCCATGAGCCTTATGTCATCAACTTTCACCTCTCTCAATAAAGCTTGAAGATGTGTGATATAGTCATGAGGAGCATTCAAATTGAGATTTTGCATAAAATTGGTGGCCTCTTTGATAAATGTTTACATAGTCCATTATAACTTTTTACTCTGAACATATCCCAAATTGAGAGAAATCCAATGGTTGAGTAAAAACACATGGCCCTCATACCGAGACCCATTTTTCTGCTTAATTTGTTTTTATAGGTTGCATTAGAAACTATAAACAATATGCATGCAAATACCTGCACCTAGATTTCCATTTTGAGTTTCTCTTAGAATAATAAGGGAATGCAAATTATTTAATCACCATATATGTAGCTAAAACTATTTTGGATTGCAGCAACAAAGGCACCTAGGCCAATGACAAGATCATTAATATCCCAAAAATTTTCTTTTGAATTATCCAAATGTTCTGCTATGTAATCTACTGGATTTGATTTATAATTGCTGTGATTTTTTCTTTAATCTGCACTTCAGTAGAGCTTAAAAATACCAATTCAATGCATCTATGAAATATTTTGGAGGAATAGTGAGCAAAACTGATGAAACCATCGACCTATACTTCTAGTATATAAATCATATGCATTTTATCAGCATAGTATCAAGTTTCTATTTGCTGTGTACATGCATTATAAAAGAGCATCACATAATACTCCCAATAGATAAAATTCAAGTGAAAGAGCCAAGGTGGAGCCTTTTAAATCTTTAAATTTGAATCATGAATCCAATCCTTTGAATGGTGCCTCTCAAATTTGAACTTTGGGAATCTGAGACTGCCCTTTTGAACCTTCAAACTTTGGACCGTGGGGTTAAAATAGAAGGTTCAAAATGGAAAACTCTTTGAACCAAGTAAACCTTTGAGTTTTGAACCTCTGAACCTTGAAATTATACTTTTATACTTGCAAATTGGAACCATTCATTTTGAACCTTGAATCTTGTGCTTTTAGACTTGCAAATCTGAACCATCCATTTTGAACCTTCGAACCTTGAATCTTTTGGTTCAAAGTTCAAGTTCAACACGATCTCAGAACACTGTCTCTTTTTAAATTAAGCTTTACAAAAGAATGGTTAGTAATAAAAACCCACAAAAAACTAAAATGATTTGGGAATTCCTTCTATGGGACCAGGTTTTCAAAAGTTTGAATGTTGGGTGCTAAAAGTAAGCCAACAACAGGCTCTAACTAGGGATGTGAGTCATAAGGGACATGAAGAATCTAGAAATCTCTGGTAAAGGCCAGTGCCTAGTTCCATTAGGGAACATAGTCAACATGATGAGCATAGGGAGCTGCTCGCAGAGAGGCAGAGGGGAACAAGGAAAAACTCCAAACAACTAAACAACCAACACCACAAAAGCTAGAAAAATAAAACAAGCTATACCTAAGGCACAACAAAACCTTATTTACAAAGGATAGGGAGAGAAGCCCATACCTTGAAGAATTCACATGACCTCTCATGGGAAGCCATTAACCTGTTATGAGGAGTATGTGCCAGTATGAAAAAGTGGTTGAAATATGAGATGCATCATTCCAAAAAACCATCCAGTGACACATATGAGCTAGAATCTAATCTCTATATGTTGGACAAACTTTTTAAATAGCATGTTAGGCCCAAATAGCCATTCTGCTCCATAAAATTCTAGCTGCAATACTTTGACATAATTTTGAATGAGTTGGTCCATATCTGCCTCAAAGCAAAAGGATTCTAAGATAGGAGTTGTATCAATCAAACCTCCTTACAATCAAATTCAAACACCTCTAATTCAGATTGTGTGCATGATATCAGCATAGGGGTAAAATAATTTTCTTTAGCTTTCATGTCATCTTTCTCAATATCCTAGAATACCTTGGACTGTAGAAATTCTCCATTAATTTCCACGTGATCAAGCTGAAAATATTCATAGTCAATCGATAGGAAATTCTCTATTTTAGCAGTATCATCACTACACAACCCTTGGTCTTGTTGATCTGTCATGTCTCCCTCAGGCTGTGACCATTCTTAATGATATTGAGTGCAACCAAATACGAATTTCTCATGTTCCACTTGTTCATCTAATTGACAAATACCTTTTATTTGTTCCCCATCATTCTTATACTATCCTTGCTGATCTACCATATGTCCCTGATCAATATCAAAAGCTGAAATTGCATTATAAATTTCAAAAGAAAAAGATTCAAATTCTAGACAAGGGACAACCATTGATAGGTTTTCATTGAACTTATCAACACCAAGTTCTAGTTTAATAGGTGGTATATCAAGGCAAACTCTTGAATCAGCCAATTGTGAGGCATATTCATTATCATACTCAACATGTAAATGATAATATCCAACTACATTATGGGGGATGCTTTCAATCATAGGGGGTATTAGAAAATCTTTTTCATTAAAAAATGTCAAATTTTGATAAAAAGAGGTAAGGGGTGGTGGTTTTATTGTTTTGAGAACAAGCCTTTTTTGTGTAGGTTTTACCTTCAAATAATATTATTGTTCATAGAGACAAATTTATGCATGTACAACTTCCTTACACTTCATTCCACTTAGGGTCATGTCATCACCTATCCCAATGGCCTCTCTCTATGCATCTTGCAATATTTGCACTTTTAGGTGTTTAAGCAAGAATTTAATTTCAGTTTGTAAATTAGCAATGAAAACATACAGTTGATTGTTTTCACTTGGTTGACAAGTTTGAGGGATCTTACCAACACATCTATTGAATCTATCTACAAAGTCCCTCATAGTTTCACTTTCTTTCACTTGGATTTGAAAGAAGTTTAATAGTAACTTGGCAACATCAACCACAAGCTTAAACCTGTAAAGAAATTTTACCTCAAGATCATTCTAGCAAGTGATACAACCATCCTGCAAATTCTAGAACCAATCAATAGTTCTTTCAATGAGGCTCTCAACAAGTAGTCTGACAAAGATGTTCTCTTCCTGCACACCAAGAATCCCACAAACAACTGTAACTGCCCTAATGTGATCATCTAGGTCTTGAGTTGAATTACCAAAAAACTTTGGGAAATATTCTCTTGATCCTTTAGGTAGGGCTGAATACTGGGGTAAAGAAAATGGTCTAATTTGAGCCCCACATGGATGGGAAGAAACCAAAGTCATAAAATAATAGAATTCTCTTACCAAATCAAATCAGAGTCACCAACCTTCGTCATCGGGGAGGTACCTTTAGATTTATGAGGAAATAAAGAACTAGAGCATCGCTTCCTTCCCTAGTAGAGTCGCCAAAAATTTGTTAGTAAATATATTTGTCCTTCAAAAATAAATACAAAATATGACTCAAAATGCCCGAATGAAAGAAAAAAATGCTACTAATAGTGGGATGAGTTATCATTGATTGATAACTCTTCTCTGAATTGAGAGGTACAAATCCCTCTTAGAAATATTTAGATTGAATTAAACAGCTGGTCATGTCTTTTACCAGAAGACACAAAGGATTTCTAGCATTCACCCATCACTATGGGGTGAATGCGATTATAATATTTACAAAATGAATAAGGAGAGAAAGACCAACAAATAGCCACAAGACCATTTATTAAACCTTTCAATTAAATATCTTATTATACAAAGTATGAGTATGTGAACTGACCAATTTACAAACATATATGTATTGACACAATAATACAGAATAACATTTAAAATAGAAAGAAGTGGCCACATGACTGATTTCAACCTGAGAAATAAATATTCAAACCTCAGGATCTGATATATAATCATTTCTCTTTATTTCAAACTCATAACAAAATAACCTTAGGATCATTTTGTCTCTGCTCTTACAATCAACATGTAGAAAACATAATACAAAATAAATTCTTTTTTTTCCCTGTTACAATCTGTACACTAGAAAATATATTCTCCTCTTTTGCAGCCTCCGAACTCTCAAAAAAAAGAAGGAACACCCTCTTGATATGTCTTCCTCAAAAAAAATTCCCGATATGATATTATTTAGTTTTAACAACTGAAGCTTGAAATCCAACCCCAAAAATAATCCCCATTTGCAACCTTATCAATATAATATTCTTATAACATATATATGCTGATAGGTGTTATTTAAAAGACCAAATTGGGAAAAATATTTCTTGGTCTTAATAGAACATGACAAACACCTAGATTTTATTTGTGACATCACTTTATTATTCAGAATTCTCCCAACTTAGAGATTTTTATGGGACCGATTATGAGTGTTGCTGGTTGCTTGCCTCTTTGATAAACGTTTACATTGTCCATTATAAATTTTATAACTTTTGACTCTGATCGTATTTCGCACATCACTTTGGTCAAATTGTGTGGAACTTTCCTTACAACAACATATCCCAAATTGAGATAAATCCAACGGTTGAGTGCATATGGTTCTTGCACCAAGACCCATTTTTTTTGCTTTCTGAAAATTTGTTTTTATAGGTTGCATTAGAAACTATGAATAGTATGCATTTGGATTTCAATTTTGAGTTTCTCTTAGAATAATGAGGGAATCCAAATTATTTAATCAATATATATGTAGCTAACAAGATTTCAGATTGCAGCAACAAAGGCACCCAGGCCAATGACAAGATCATTAATATCCCAAACATTTTCTTCTGAATTATCCAACTGTTCTACTATGTAATCTATTGGATTTGATTTATAATTGCTTTGATTTTTTATTTAATGTGCACTTCAGCAGAGCTGAAAAATACCAATTCAATGCTTCTATGAAATATTTGGGAGGAATAGTGAGCAAAACTGATGAAACCATCGACTGATGCCTCTAGTATATAAATTATATGCATTTTATCAGCATAGTATCATGTTTCTATTTGCTGTATACATGAATTATAATAGAGCATCACATAATACTCCCAATAGCTAACATTCAAGTGAAAGAGCCAAGGTGGAGCCTTTTAAATCTTGAATTTTGAATCATAAATCCAATCCTTTGAATGGTGCCTCTCAACTTTGAACTTTGAGAATCTGAAACTACCCTCTTGAACCTTCAGACTTTGAATTGTGGGGCTCAAATAGAAGGTTAAAAATGACAAACTTTTTGAGCCAGGTGAACCTTTGAGTTTTGAACCTCTGAACCTTGACCTTTTAATTTTAGACTTGCAAATCTGAACCATGCATTTTGAACCTATGAACCTTGAACCTTGAATCTTATGTTTTTAGACTTGTAAATCTGAGCCATACATTTTGAACCTTGAACCTTGAACCTTGAATCTTGTGGTTCAAAGTTCAAGTTCCTCACGATCTTAGAACACTGTCTCTTTGAAAATTAAGCTTTACAAAAGAATGGTTAGTAATAAAAACCCACAAGAAATTGAAATGATTTGAGAATTCATTTTATGGGACCAAATTTTCAAAATTTTGAATGTTGGGTGCTGAAATTAAGCCAACAGTATGCACAGTTAAGAGCTTAGCCATGTTGAATGATTTAAAAAATGCCTAGATAAGATCAAGACTCTATTAGGAGTCACCTGGTCAAGGGATTTAATTCTAACCCTGTTATGAGCTTTACCCTATTAGGAGTAACCTGGTAAAAGGATTTAAAACCCTAATTAAAGAGTCACCTGGTTAAAGGATTTGCAATTCAGACCTGTTAGGAGCTACCTTGTTAAGGGATTTAGCTTGATGAAGCTATTAGGAATTAAAAAGTAAAATGATCTAATAAAGTAGTACTCTCTACTAATACAGATCTATTTCAAGCTCAATCTCTGCTACACATGTAGACAATCTTCTCTCTTCTCTTGATCGCATCTCTACATCCATGATCTACACTTGTGCTTTTCATCATTTTACATATTGATACATTACAAGTTCATTAGGGAAATTAACCACCTTACAATTTTTTTCAATCTTTCTCGCTCAATGAACAAACCCTAAAATGTGTTAACAATCTATAACACTCCCTAAAAAACTCAGGTCGGCCTTCAAATCCATCCCACATCAATTTTAAAAAGAAAATTCAAACCACAACACCTTTTTTAATGTTCTTGCACAACCTCCAAGAAATCCAATCACAATGATCATGAAAATGCCATCACATCGATCTTCATCAATATTCAAAAACACCACGATCCCTAGAATAGATAATCACTTACTATAACACGGTGCATCATCACCAGTCAAGGATCTGACTGAACGTTCTAAGAAATTCTTAAGAATTCTTACTAAATGACCTTTTGTTACATGAAACTTGGTCTTCAAATAATCAAATCATGACGTGGTCGCAACATCAACCTCATAACATAGTCCAAATATATATATATATAATGACCACAACATCTGAATCCAAACAAAGTTGACACAAGCATCAAATCAGTCTTCATGTGGTAAATCTTGTTCTTCCTGTTAATTTTTCAACCCTGAATCAATCATAACTTATACAATACATAAGATCAACCTATACAACCATAGATATACTATCTAGAGACATCACATAGTCTTCTTGTATGATCGCACATACAAAATCTTACTATAGCATGGGATTCAACCTCTTGAACATACATTAGCATAACAGGGACACAGTCAACCAACAAACACCAAGTTGACATCAATGACAACATTATTAAAAAGCATCCTACCAAACACATACCATAACATCTTAAAATACACAAAATCTGTTATGCCAACAATACCCCCCTTTGGCATTTATGGAAACATCAACAATACCAAGCAATCATCTAGAGCATCTAGATACAACAATTTCTCTCCCTTAGCTGATTCTTTTTGACTTTCTCTTCTCATCAAAATTTACTCTTCTCTAGTCTTTGCACCCTTATTGCTTCACCTCTTGTTCATCCCCCCTTTGACAATAATGCAAAAGATGAAATAGGCCCAATACATCATCTGCTACAACTGTCTTTAACTCTTTCCGACTACTCCCCCTAAGGAGTAGTCCCCTGAACATCAATCCACAGTGAAATATATGGAAATAAATCTACTGGATTGATGCACCTGCAACATCTTAGTTCTTTTTAGGTAGGGGCATAGCCCCTACCTTACCTTTAAGGTACTCAAAAGTATCCTTAGGTAGTGGCTTGGTGAAGATATCTACTATCTGCTCCTTTTTTGATACATATTCCAACTTCACCTCCTTCTCCTGCACTTTCTCTCTCATAAAATGATACTTAATTGCAATGTGCTTAGTCTTGGAATGCATCATATAATTCTTGGAAATATTTATTGCACTTGTATTGTAACAAAAGATAATTACCAGTTCAACCACCTTTTCTTTGATGCCTTCAAGAATCTGCTTCATCCATACAATCTGTGTACAATTTATAGTTGTTGCTACATATTCCACCTCTGCAGTTGATTGTGAGATAAAATGTTTTGTTCTTACTTTTCCAAGATACAATCCTTTCACCTAGAAATAATACACCACCACTTTTACTCTTTCTATCATCAACATTTCCTCCCCAGTCAGCATCAATAAACAAAATCAAAGAGAAATAACCATCATGAGCATACCATAGACCATAGTCATGATGATATTAATTTTCCATTAGTATGAAAAAAACACTTTCGGAAAGCATACATTGAAAGATAGAACAAAGAGAAAACCGAAAATCAAATATAAAGAGATCACCGAAAATGGCTAAGTACAAAGGGAACGGATGACACAAACTTTGTGTGTACACTAAAATTGTAAAGTAGAAGGATAAAGAGGAACCCGAAAGAGGAAATTGACATGCATGGTATAGTGCAAACCAAAAGATAGAACCAAGAGTATAAAACTGAAAGATAGTCAACTGAATTACAGAGCATAACTGACCGATAGAAATTGAGAATCAATTGTAGCCCAAAAAAGTGGATCTAACCTCCACGTTAGATAAAACAGTTAGAATCTATTTATAGAATCTTGATTTGTTTTTAAATCCATTTATTTAAGGAAAAGTAACATTAATGTAAGTGCTTTAATCAATCTAACTGATTTAAAACACATAGACTAGGAGATCAAGGTCAAAAGTTGTAAACCTTATCTTAGAGTTAACATTGTTATTCGTGAAACTTGATGATATCAATCCATATTATAAAAAGATGATGCAATAATTCATTACAAGGGATGTGAATACAGAAGAGAGGATGAATGAAGCCAATGAGCACATCTATGGATCAGATTGAAGGTTTCAAGAAATAGAAAAACAAAAGGTGAAATTGGCTGGCAAGAACCAAGAATAGAGGCTACTGAGAATCAGAGGTATTACTCAATCACATAAGGTGATAATCTCTTAACCGAGTGAACAATCAAAAGTGTTACTAAAGATATTAACTGAGTATACTTTAACAGGTCTCCACCGATACTCTTAACAGGTTAGATCATCAAAAGTGATCAATTGTAAGTCTTAACCAACCCCTTCCAATCTGCAGATAGTGAAGATTTTCTAGGTGCCATCCCCACCACAATTTTTACTTCCTCATAGGAGTTTTATGCGATATCATATGTTGTGTTATGTTTCAATTACTTTCATGAATGTTTCTATGAATGTTCACATGTATGTTTCTATGGATGTACAATCGATTACACAAAGGTTAATTGATTAAAATGATACAAAAGTTTTAGAGATACTGATTCACCCCTCCCCTCTCAGTACACACTTCCCATTAATTCCAACAATTGGTATTACATCTAAGTCTCTTCTTTGGAAAAGATTAAAGGCTTAAGAGAAAAGATCATACAATGAAGAATTACAGGTTGGATAAAAATATTGAGAATAAGAAGCTTGAAATTTAGATCTTCTATGAACAGTATAAAGAAGCTAGAGTCAACATGAGACAACCATTAGATGAAATAAAGATTATGGCATCTCACTATAATGAAATATATTACCATGAGGAAGAGATACCATATTTATTTGAGTCTTTAGAATCAACTACAAGAAAAACATTAGACACATTAGAAGAAAGCATCACAAGCCTAAATGAAATCAATCAACATCTGGCTGGACAAGTTAAATCTTTGCAAATTGGCCAAGAGACACAGATGGTAAGGATGATTGATGTCATGAACAATGATAGACAAGCGGAGCAAGAAAGAACACTAGCTATTGATGATAGAAGGAATATTATTGAAAAGCTACAAGAGAAAGAATCTAAAATACAAAGATTGACATAGCATCACCATGAAGTTACAAATTAGATTATTCTTATGAGTCAAGAGGAAAATAGAATGAATGTTGAACTCATTGAAATAATAGAATCTATCGGTGAGCTAAGGGATGAGAATGAAAAGTTGAAACATGAAATAAGAATTTAGCAGCAACATAATGAAATTATCAAGAAAGCTGAAGAAAGAAATAAAAGAATGGATGGTTTTCTTGAAGGACAATGGAGAGTCAACACCAACAATGGTCTAGGCTTTACCAAGAATGGAGAATCATCAAATCAAACTGACCCAAATAATGTCTATGCAAATCCAAGACCAAGAAATATTACATGCAATCACTGTGGAAAGCAAGGCCATACATCCAAAGTATGCAGAGACAAAATGCAAGGTATTCCTAAATCTACATCTTCATTAATAGGATTTTGTTATAAATGTAACAAGAAAGGACATAAAGCTTATGAATGTAAGTCTGAGATGAAACAACCTAAGAAGGAAACCTACATGAAAAAATACTATCCTACTTGCAAAATGAATGGGCACACAACTCTTGAATGCTGGAAAAAGAAAAGGCAAGCATGGAAGCCAAAAGTTCAAGAAACCCCCTATCGACCGAAAAGAGTCGGTAACCAGTATGTATGGGATTATAACACTTGGACAAATTGTACAACATGTGGAATATTTGGTCACATTTATACAAACTATATGAGACAGTGGACTAGAAAGTCTAGAGGCTGGACTAACCCTGGAATGGCATGCTTACACTATCATAAAGTTGGTCATCTCAAGAAAGAGTATAGAGACCGAATGAGAGAGACCAACATATTTCCCAATGGAAACACCATTGAATATGTCAGAAGAGCTAGAGATAAAATATGGAGAAGAGCTTCAAACAATGATGAAGTTGGACCGAGCAATGCATATGGTGACACCGCATCCAATGGATTTGGTGACATCGCCACCCCCACCTAAGTAGAACAAGTAAGTATGGAACTACATTACACTATGTATTATTTTACATCAGTTCCATAATATGTTGATAAAATTCCAAATTAGCATAAGTAAAGATCCATCATGGTATTACTTGTTGAAACTGTGATAACTATACTATCGGGCATACATACCAAAATCTATCGGTACACACTCAAAGCTAAGACTGCCTAAACTTATCGAGAAGTGTTAGTTAAAATAAAATCTTCTAGTGTAAACTGAGCTTCGTCAGTAACCAAGCAATGTGAAAAAGTTGTTAGCAACACCGAAACCCATCAGTGAAAGCAAAAGGTATAATGACCGCACTAAAAGTTGAAGTCTTAACCGATGAACTTAGTCTTCACACACCAAGGATTTGGTAAGCATTTATGACACACATTTTAGGTCAAATGGCTATAAAAAAGCAACTGGTTGGTCTCATTATTCACCACAACTAGAGTAGAGCAATGAGAGTGACTTTTGAGAAGAAAGCGACAGGATCACAGAGCGACCACAAACACTCCAAAGTAGATCAGGGATAACACTTGGTGTATACAGTAAGTTCTATGACCACCGAAAACTCTATTTCACACATTTCACAAAAAGCCCTAAATCTGAGAAAATGACCATGACATCAAGAACTATGAAATCAAAGAACACCAAGAAGGATGAGTTGAAGCTCATCAAGAATTTGTCATGTGAGGAACCAAACTACAAGATTCACCCTGAGGTTGTCTCACAACCCAATGACGCTAGAGCATTCTCATGAATACCAGCTAGGGTTTTGCTAGTCAAAGACGTGAGATCATTTATACACTGCAAGATTGCAGAGATAGGTGATTCAGATGTTGAACAAGCTTATAAGAAGCTATGAAATGAAGATGGAACACTGAAAGATGAGCATAAACATATAGAATTAAAATAATTAAAAGGGCTCACCAATGCCCTATTATTCCTGAAAGGTTTCAAAACTGAGTGGATTTGATTAGTACTAAGCCAAATGTACAATCATAAACTTTGGCTGGATGAACCGAAGATGATAACTTGAGACGTTATCCATGCAGTCACCGGTTACCCTGTAACCGAGAAGGTAAAAGCACTGAAGCATCCACCCAGGGCTGAAACTGAAAAGATCACAAGAGCCAAATGGGACAACAGAGGATTAAAGCTATCAGCTAAAATTGACGATGAGATGAAATTCAGAGCATGTGTTATGGGTTACAAGTTCTTCCAAGAAAGAAGGCTAAACAACATTGCATTAGGTGTAGTAGACGTAGCCTACAATATTGTGAAAAAGGGAACACATTTGGACTTATCCGAACTCCTACTGAATTAGTTAGAAGAAAATTTGAGGACCATAAGGAATGCAAAGACAAACACATTTAATTTTGGCTCACTAATAATGTGCATTTTCTTCTATTTTCAAGAAACATTCCCATCGGTAGGACATAACAAATGGGATAGTACAAAACTGGTTACCATAAATATCAATGAACACATAGATTTTGGTAAGTTGACTACCTAAGGATGCATGACTTATTTTTTTTTGTCATCATGGCAACAAAGTCATGTTTAGTTTTCTGTCTTGAAAGACAAAATGACTAAGTAAGGAAAATAGGGCAGACAGAGATACTCAGCGATCAACACATTAGCGCATGTGTGAGAGATCGATTCAGCTTATGCGCATTTAGATATAAGTTGTATGACACATGTACATGCTACATCTAGACATGCATAGTACAGAACTACAGTACGACAAAGTTACAGGCAGATCAATAGACTAGTAGTCTAGAAGACAGAGCATGGAAGCTGACTAAGTGTTTTGATCATCGTGCATTATTTTGTAATGTAATAGCTAATCACCTTTGGTTATATGTTTGTAATAATGTAATTAGAATTTTAGTAAACACGCTTGAGCCGACTTGTTCAGAGGTGTTGTACATTTTGTTTTAGGGCCGACTAGTGTTTTGTTTTGGGTTGCGCCTATTCGGGTTTGAATATATAAGTATGTAATGTAAAGATATGTTATAAGAATCAATTATTATGTAAGAGGAAGATATAGAAGAGTAGTATAATGAAGTCAGTATATGATATAGCTCTTTAAGAGAGTAAGAGAATTCACACATACATGGAACTGATCAGACACCAGTGTCATCACAAAAATTCATTTTGATATAGTGCATATCATCTTTCAGAAGGTTGTAGCCTTCATATTATTGGGAAGTGAGCCTAGGTAGTAGGTCATATACCTTTAACAGGGTTTTTTAAAAGACTCCTAACAGGGTCAGACCTTTAACCAGGTCATTGTACTCATATTGTAAAGACTGCTTCTAACAGGGCAAAGGAACTCTCACAGGTTCATTATACTTAGTACAATATTTGT
>MU225083.1:2422114-2444397 GCA_018584345.1 Thuja plicata | reverse complement strand
CAAGGTTTCCCCGTAATCATATCATGTGTTATGAGTTCTTATGTTAAGCTTCATTCTATGTATGTTTGATTTATGTTTAAGTTGCTAAAAAGTAATTAATAGACAAACACTGATTCACCCCCCCCCCTCTCAGTGTTTCTAACAATTGGTATCAGAGCTCTGGTCCTCAAAAAATAAGTTTAACCACTTGAGGAGATCATGGACTCAGTAGAAGCAAAACATTTGAAAAAGAATCTTGAAGCAACTCTTGAAGATCTTGATAGATCTGAAAAAGAAAATGAAGAACTCAAACTGAAATTTGATGGCTCAGAAATGCTTATCAAGAAATTAAGAAAAGATTTGAAATATTGCTCTACAAGTGATTTAGGGAAAATGATCAAAAAGATCAATGAAGAGAATATGTCTCTGAAAGATAAAGTTGAAAATCTGGATGAACATCTCATAGACAACCAAATTGCTATTGAAGAAAAGATCAAAGAAAGCAAACAACTAGATGATGAACTCTTGAAAGCAAACATGAAAGTCCTGGAATTGGAAAACATAAAGAAGAAGTTGGAATCTAAATTAATAGAAGAAGAGGATAAGATTGATAAACTTCACACAAGTTCTGATTCACTTCAATCTCAACTCAATGCACAAAAGCAAAAATGCGACACTAATGGTCTTTGATTTAGTGTAGCTCAAATTGAAGTCAATACATTGCAAGAAAGAAAGAAACCTCATGAAGCATCTTCAGAAGCAAAGAAAGAAGAAAATGGTGAAGAAATTAAAATAGATCCACCTAAAAGGGAAATCAAGAAAGTTAATAGAACTTGTTATGCATGTAACAAACATGGTCATTTGGCAAGAGATTGCAAAGAAGTAAGACCTTTCAATGGTTATTGTTTCTCATGTAATAAGTTTGGTCACAGGGCTATACATTGCAGAACAAATCAAAGAAGAATAAATCAAAACAATCAGAGAGATCAACCTCAAAGAAATTTGTAGAACACTACATGTCAGATATGTAACTACAATGGACACACAACAAAGAAATTCAACATGATGAACAAAGGCATCAAACCTCCTATCATTTGTCACACATGTGGAAATGCAGGACACATCTCAAGGTTTTACAGATCTAGAACTCAAAAGCAAGATGAAACTAAGCAATCACTATTCGAAGAAAAAGGAGAAGTCAAGTTTGTTCAAGCAAATGGAGATTCAAGAAAAATTTGGGTTGAAGTAAAAAGAAACAATGATGTTGACAAAGTAGTTGATGCATCCCTAGTGGACGCACCCTCTACTTTTGCTTGAATAGAGCTTCTTGGTCTTAGGGGGAGCTATTCTAGCTCAAGACCCCTGCATGGTTGGTATACTCACCTCTGAGTATGCACCTATGAATTCATGGTTGCAAGCACATAATATTTCTATATCCATTCACGCATTGTCTCAAAAACATCAGAATCAAAGTTTCAAAGTTTCTGAGTAATCTACGTATGGTTGCAAACATTAAATGTGGTAGATTATATAAAAGAAAGTAAGTGTTTGATCTTCTTCACACTTGCATTTGAAGGGCACAAAATTTGGAGAGCATTGGAGCACTAGACATCAAGGCATGGAGGCATAATAGATTTGGCAGTTAAGCGAACGGATAAGAAGTTTGAAATGGAACCCTAGTAGTCGCACCATTTTAGAATTTTGAGAAACCCTACTTAAGCAAGTTCCAAGTAATTATGGTGACCCTAGTTGTGTTTGATATAGCAGAGAGGAAGAGATTTGTATTTAAGAAGCATCCATTCAAATCCATACTGGATGATGTGGAAGGGGCTTTCTCCAAAACCCCGCTAGGTGCTGTTCACGTGGAAGATATCCGCGCGTATATTTACTATAAGAAGGAAATAGTAGGAGATGTCAGTATAGCCACTCATATGGGATCTATGATGAAAGCTAACTACACATTCAAGGATGAGTTCACACACTTGATAGATAACCCTATTTTTGAGTACTCTAATGCGTATGAGTTTGATGAGCCAAAATGGGTGAAGATTTTGTTGAGAAGAATACATGATGATATTTATTGGATTGGTGAGGCCCCTTTGCATATCACCATAGACCTAATCCATGAATTAATTAGACTTCCGAAGACTGGACCACCTTTCCCTACTGGCAAGGATGTCAAGAAGCAAATTGAACAAGTTTGTCTATCCAAAAGTGACAAGTGTGGAATGACAATTGACCCTATCAAAGAAGATGACATAAAACTTCTGACAATGATACTTGGGTATAAGTTTCAACAAGCAATTAGGTTGAACAGTTTCTCTGTAGAAATAGTCCTAGCAGCTATTAGAATGGTGAAGGATAACACTCAATACAACTTATGTGAGATCTTGTATGGTCAATTGATTGACAACATTTGAATCATCAAGCATGACAGGAGAAAGACATTCAGGTTTGGATCCTTGATCATTTACTTGTATTTCCATATAGTTGGAAAGGTTGCAAACCTCTACCTAGATAGGAACAAACCCACAATTCTCAGATTTCACTCAAGGTCACCTTAGAGAGTAGTGCAAGGGATGCCATGGATATGGATATAAACACATTCAGGATCAAAATGAATAATAGGTTCAAATTATCTGAGAAGATAGTTGACAAATATAAGGATACCATATATTTCATGGTAGAAACAGATTGCACTTGCATGGAGATAGTTGAACCTAGAACCAAATGGATTCATCCTCTCGGTTATGAAGTGGAAGAACATGTGCTAGAAGGATATGTGCAAGTTCTATTGTCAGCACCCAAAGATCCTAATGAACCTAGATGGGGCACTTACAGAGAGAAGACCAATGAAGTGGATACTATCTTCCACAGTGCTGATAATAAAAGGAAAGCTTCCAAAATTACATCTAACATACTAAAATTTCATGGAGTCACTCAAGAAGATCTTGACAAAGCCAGAGATGCCAAGATAGAAAAAGAACTTGAGAAAGCTGAACAGATCCAGAAGAAGAAGAAATTAGAGAGCACCTTTGTGCCCTCTACCACCATTGACTTAGATTCATCTCTACTGTCTACACCAAGCAAGAAGACTAGAGGAAGGAAATAGGCGCCCACAAATCATCCATCCTCAAGGAACACCCGGAGCAAAGCAAAGAATACTCAAGTTCCTCCTGAGCTAGGATTTAGACCTAGTATAAATGTTTTGAGGAATAGGATTGTAAATGAAGGGAGATTATATACACTTTCTAAATTCTATGACAAGTATCAAGAAATTGATAAGACTAAGATACACTCTATGATCATATCTCATATGATCAAGTTCAAGAAGATAGTTCTTGAACTCAAGACAGTGATATTGGATCAGTTATGGAACTTGTTGGAGATCATGAAAAGAAATGCAATTGAGGAAGACATGAGGATAAGAGAAGAAACATTGGATACTCTTCTTCCTGTATGCTTGCATGATGAGAAGGCTATATTATTAGATCTGGTGAAGCCTCATCTCCGAACTAAGACAAGGACCCTACAGATTATGAACAAAGAGTATGAGAAGATAGGTAAGGAGACTGAAAAGGAATTTTCACAAATGTTTATGGATAGACACATGTATCCACCAAAAATGCCTACAACAAAAGTTACTCTAGCTCCTCCCAAATAGGCTACAAAACCAGTGATTTAGATTGCATCTATGACAGGTCCATAGGTCTCAGTGCCCATAGTAACAATAACTTCTGATACAGAAAAAGAATTAGAAGATACCATAGTGGTTGATGACATCAAGATATCGATGACAACATCTGACAAGGACATGGACACAATTGATAAAGAATTTGTAAGCACTGAAGAAATGTGCACTGATGATACCTCTGCACAACAAGATGAAGTTCTCATGAATGATAAAATTGACATAAATGAAGAAAAAAATACTCAAGATGATACTCAAGGTGATAAGACACCAATAAAAGAGATACCAGTAACGGTTTAATGCATGGATACCAATCAGAACACTATATTCTCACCATCCACTCAACCATCTACCTCATTGTTGTCAAGGTTAACTCCTGATTCAGAAATTTTGGATGCATGGGGAGAAGAAGACCTAATCAAGATCAGTGTTCTTGCTATGGAAAAGGAAAAATAGAAACAAGTGATGAGGAACCCTCACTTTTTGGAAACAGTGAACATTTTGAATGACTTAGTGCCTGTTGATCAGAAAGTAGCCAAAGTCCAATCAGTTGAAGATGTGGACAACATTTTGAAAAACTTCAAAACACACTTTATAAGCCTAGTAGATTCAGCTACTAACATTGCTAAAGATGAATATAAGAAGGAGAGGCTGAATGATCTTGTAAATAACTTTACCTTAGACTTGAACTCTTTAAAGATTGGGCAATCCATACTAAAAGAATTGGCAGCTAAAGGCAAGAGAGACATAGAAAACTACATGGATAGAGTGAAGTTCACCTCTGAGCACACTAAAAAGGTAGAAGAGGCAGAGCTAATGTTGGAAAGCATAAGAAAATTAGTTGAAACTTCCATGCAAGACATGAACATTTGCAATAATGTCTATCAAGGTCAGTTGGATAAAATTGATAAGGCAAAATTGGAAATCAGCAAGGTAAGAATAAGACAAACCTAGATGAGAAATGCACTTGCGCCATCTCTAGTAGTCCTTAATGAGAACATCAAATAGATTGATGACACCATGGTGACATATGATCAAGGTCCTTGCATGGATCTAATGAAAATGGAGAAACTGACATATGCTCTATGCGCGCATCTATAAACTGTTGATGCAATGAAAGTATTTTGGCAGAAAGAGATCCAATCTCTTCAAATTGTGTACCCTAAAGTTTATATGGAGTAAGTATGCAAAAGACTTACAAGTATTTGTACACCTTTGTTATTAATTTCAAAGGGGGAGTAATATAGAATGTGTATATATCAATAAAATGTTATGATATATAGTCACTCTTTGTGTTAAGTCATTTTGAGTAACTTGGCCACATTCCTTTGTTGCCATAAATGACAAAGGTGGAGATTGTTGGGAAGTTAACTACCTGAGGATGCATGACTCATTTTTTGTTGTCATCATGGCAACAAAGTCATGTTTAGTTTTCTGTCTTGAAAGACAAAATGACTAAGTAAGGAAAATAGGGCAGACAGAGATAATCAACGATCAGCACATCAGCGCACATGCGAGAGATTGATTCAGCTTATGCGTGTTCAGATATAAGTTGTATGACACATGTACATGCTACATCTAGACACGCATAGTATAGAACTATAGTACGACAAAGTTACAGGTAGATCAATAGACCAACAGTCTAGAAGACAGAGCATGGAAGCTGACTAAGTGTTTTGATCAATGTCCATTATTTTGTAATGTAATAGCTAAGTGCCTTTGGTTATATGTTTGTAATAATGTTTAGTAAACATGCTTGAGCTGACTTGTTTGGAGGCATTGTATATTTTGTTTTAGGGCCGACTAGTTTTTTGTTTTGGGTCGCGCCTATTTGGATTTGAATATATAAGTATGTAATGTAAAGATATGTTATAAGCGTCGATTATTATGTAAGAGGAAGATACAAAAGAGTAGTATAATGAAGTCAGTATATGATATAGCTCTTTAAGAGAGTAAGAGCATTCACACATACACAAAACTGATTAGACAGTAGTGTCATCACAGAAGCTCATTTTGATATAGTGCATATCATCTTTCAGAAGGTTGTAGCCTTCATCTTATTGGGCAGTGAGGCTAGGCAGTGAGCCATATACCTTTAACAGGGTTTTGTAAAATACTCCTGATAGGGTTAGACCTTTAACTAGGTCATTGTACTCATATTGTAAAGACTACTTCTAACAGGGCAAAGGAACTCTCACAGGTTCATTATACTTAGTACAATATTTGTGGGTACTAATTCCCACCGTGGTTTTCCTCTGATCAAGGTTTCCCCATAATCATATCATGTGTTATGAGTTCTTATGTTAAGCTTCATTCTATGTATGTTTGATTTATGTTTAAGTTTCTGAAAAGTAATTAATAGACAAACACTGATTCACCCCCCCCTCTTAGTGTTTCTAGAAATAGCCTCATTGGGAGATAATTTTGAAATAGTCATGGATGAATACTTCACTGTATTCAAAGACCAAATGCAAAAGAAGGTAAGAATCCCCGAACAACTCATTGAAAAGTATAAAGATGAAATATGTTTCATGGTTGATATAGAACATACTTCTATCAAGCATTTTGTACCAAGGACAACATGGCTAGAACCATTGGAGTATGAGATAAATATAGATCTAGTAATCAAAGAAATTGATGCACTGACGAATGAACCTTTGGAAAAGAATCAACCTAAGTTTGGAACATATGAGGAGGCAAAATCAAGAATCAAAACTGGATTGGTTGTGAAGAAATTTTTTAGGAAAAAGGACAAAATGGTAAAGAACTTCAAGAAGATACTGTCGAAAACAGAGGAAGAAACCGAGCAGGAAGAAGAATTTGAAAAGGAGGAAGAAACTGAAGAACAACTACTTATCGGTGATACTGAAGAAAAGAATGACTCCATGAACATAAAGTTAGATTCACCATCTCCTCCACCGATAAATAAACTAAGAACTACAACTGCTTATAGGACAAGAAGCCAAAAATCAAAGGATTCAACTCCTTCACCTTCGAAGAAAGGAAAAGAAAGAACATACAAAGCGGCCACACCGAAAAGAGGAGCAAAAAAAAAATGAGGCTAATCAGAACCAAAGAGGACATTAAAGACACCAATAAAGATGAAGGTGTAGAGGTAGAAAATATCAAGGTCCCTGAAAGCATTGATGAGGTATGCAAATTTATTGCTAATTCAGAATCTTTCACAGATTTTAAGATTAGAAGATGATTAAAACTTTATCCAGAAGATTAGAACAAAGTTGAAGATGCCATCATAGAAAAAATGTACAAGTTCAAATATGTACTGATTCAATTTGAAGGAAAAAATGTACCAAGGGAACTCTTGGATAGACTATATGCTAGATGGAAATTTGCTTTGAAAAATGAGAAGGAAATAAGAGACAGAGTACTAGTTACTCTCATGCCTTCTAAATCAAAGAAAGAAGAAATTGATGAGATGATGGAGAAACACAAAAAGGAGTTCTCACTAAAGTTGAGAGCCTACAAATTTATCAAAGGGAAGCTTATAGAGCTTGAGAAAGAAAGCCACAAGAAATGGTGTAAAATTCTAAACAGACCTACTAAGGAAGAAACCCCTGAGAAGGACCTACAACAGAAAGATGTTATTAAGGAAAATGAAGGACAGATCTTAATAAAAGATACAGAAGATGATACATCTATTGAGTTAGACAAGGAAGAAGAAGACACAACCGGTAACAAAAAACTGGATGTTGCAGATGAGTCATGGCCTGACACCACAAATGACAACATTGTGGAAAAAATAATCATTGACATCATCGATGACCCAAAAGAAGAAGTAAATAAAGATAAAGATGTCAATGTTACAAAGGAAACAACCAATGAGCAGGTAACAATAATTGATACTGCACAGGTAAACATACCAGGCAACTGATAGCTACCCCCGAGATGTCTGTAGCAGACAACATCTATGATATGCACTCCAAGATCACACTCAAGCACATGGCTCTAGAAAAATTGAAGGAACAATGGGAGAAAATGACGAAAGACATGAAGTCTTCATACTCCCACATTTTTGATAAGATATAAGGTATAAACCTTTGCCCTTAATATCAAAAAAGGGAGAAAATGATGATATGTATATTCATATGGGGAAAATGATATGTATATGTATAGAAACAAAGGAAAAGATATGATTTGTATAGATAGGCATGCAACTATGAAGCACTATTGAAAATCATGATATACCAGTATATACATAGGGGGAGTCATGAAATGACTAAGGAATATATATGTTGTACATACTTAACATTTTGTTAGTATTTTGCACATATCAGTTTTTGATAATAATGTCAAAGGGGGAGATTGATGACATTAATTTTCCATTAGTATGAAAACAACACTTTTGGTAAGAATTCACTGAAAGACAAAATAAAGAGAAAACCAAAAATCAGATATAAAGAGATCACCGAAAATGACTAAGTACAAAGTGAACTGACGACACAAACTTTGTGTGTACACCAAAATTAAAAAGTAGAAGGATAAAGAGGAACCTGACAGAGGAACCCGACGTGCATGATATAGTGCAAACCAAAAGATAGAACCAAGAGTACAAAATTGAAAGACAGTCAACTTAATTACAGAGCATAACCGACCGACAAAAACTGAGAATTAGTTGCAGCCCACAAAAAGTGGATCTCACCTCCACGTCAGATAAAATAGTTAGAATCTATTTATAGAATCTTAATTTGTTTTTAAATCCATTTCTTTAGGGACAAGTAACATGAATTTAAGTGCTTTAATCAGTCTAACTAATTTAAAACACATAGACTAGGAGATCAAGGTAAAACGTTGTAAACCTTATCTTAGAGTTAACATTGTTATTTATGAAACTTGATGATATCAATCCATCTTATAAATACATGATTCAATCATTCATTACAAAGGATGTGAATATAGAAGAGAGGATGAATGAAGCCTATGAGCACATCTATGGATCAGATTGAAGGTTTCAAGAACCAGAACAACAAAATGTGAAATTGGTTGGCAAGAACCAAGAATATAGGCTACCGAGAATCAGAGGTATTACTCAATCAAATAAGGTGATAATCTTATTCATGTAAAATTAAATGGATCTATATCAGTAATAGGAGATTGCATTTACCAGGTTAATTTTTAATTTTCTATCATTCTAACAAGTGGAGCAAAGTGTAAAAATCCTTTCAAGGAAGGTGGATTTAATAGTCCAACTATAAATCTCTTAACCTACTACACACTCAACAGTGTTGCTAAAGCTCTTAACTGATTAGAATTTAACAGGTCTCCACTGATACTCTTAACAAGGTATATCATTAGAAGTGATCAATTGTAAGCCTTAACCAACCCCTTCCAATCTGCAGATAGTGAAGATTTTGTGGGTGCCATCCCCAATGCGTTTTTTACTTCCTCACAGGAGTTTTCTACGATATCATATCTTGTTTTATGTGTTAATTACTTTCATGAATGTTTCTATGAATGTTCACATGTATGTTAAGTTTATGAATTGATATAAATCACATTAAGATAGTATAGATCAGATGAATGGATGTACAATTGATTACACAAAGGTTAATTGATTAAAGGATACAAAAGTTTTAGAGGTATTGATTCACCCCTCCCCTCTCAGTACACACTTACCATTAATTCTAAAAAGTCAATTTTCCCTTTCGCATATCTAAATATCCTCTTGACAGCAACCATAAGATATTTCTTAGGATTTGATTGAAATTTAGCCAATATACCAACTGCTTGAGAAATATCTGGTCTGCTATGAACAACATACTACTGCTTACCGATCATAGATCTGTACAAAGTAGCATCTACTACATCAAATTCATGATATTTAGACAATTTACATCCTGTTACCATTGGGGTTCAAATTGGTTTGGAGTCTTCCATACGAAAAATCTTGAGAACTTCTTTCACATATTTGGATTGATTGATATATACCATTCTTAAGTTGTGAAACCTGCAATCCAATAAATAATTTGATCTCCCCAATCACTGAAATCTTAAATTATTTTTTCATTTATTCAACAAATGTCAAAATCATCTCATCATTTCCTTCAAAGATTATTTCATCAACAAAGACTTCAACTAATAGAAATTTATCTCCTTCAAACTTTAAGTACACATTACTATCATTACTTGTTCTATTGAAGCCAATCTGAATAACATAGGAATGTAACCTTTCATACCATGCCCTTAGATCTTGTTTTAGTCCATATAGTTTCTTTTGTAGCTTTCATACCATGCCCTTGTCCTTTGTCAATGCAAAACCATCAGGTTGTTCTATGTAGACCTCTTCTTCAAGAATTCCATTCAAGAAATATGACTTGACATCCATTTCAAAAAATTTGAACTTCTTGTAAGCAGCATAAGCAAGTAGAATTATTACCCCTTCCAGCCTTTCTACTGGAGAAAAAGTATCACCATAGTCTATTCCTTCTTCTTTTTCATAGCCCTTGCATACAAGCCTTGCCTTGTTTCTGATCATATTTCCATATTCATTTAGCTTATTCCTTAAGACCCATTTACTACCAATCTAATGCAAGGATGGTAAGAAGAAGGAGCCAAAGGCACTCCCAACAACCAAACCACCTTTCAAAACCAATGCGGAAGCCAAACAACAGAGTGAGAGAAGAAACAACAGAGATCCTTTATATTAACTTGATCAAAATCATTACATGTCAGACTATAAGGCCTTCCTAGTTTTAGCCATATATTCAATGAATTATAATAAGATCTTCATACAACAAATATCATAGACCTTCGGTCTCAATATCTAAAATTTGCTTTCTTGCTCTAAGAAAATGATACCTAAACTAAGAACATACAAAAAAAATATATACAAGAGTCCACCAAAGAGTTTGGTGCTCAAATCCATAAGAGAGGCCCAGATTTATGTCCACATAGATTCCAATGAGAGACCCCAAATCCATTCAACAACAAAAATTAAAAGAAAAAGTCGGCCAAAGATCCAACTCCCAAAATAAAAATCTCGGGTAGGAGATCAACAAAAATTAGTAACCATTGGTAAGAGCATAACCGAGCAACAGAAGACCAACCCAAGCGACAAAGCTAAGCATGACTGAGCAACAAGGAACAAAACTTGAGCATTAGCAGAGAAACCCGAGCAACAAGAAAGTGAACAGGCATGCTCGAGCAACAGGACCCAAGCATCATAACTAAGCATTACCAAGTGACAGAAATAAGCATGGCCAAGCAACAGAACCTGAGAAACAGACAAGATTTACCGAGAAACAAAGCTCGAGTAGCAGAGTATTTCCCAAGGAGCTTCCAAAAAAACTAATGAACAAAATAAACATCTTTTTGGTTGAGCAGGATTGCCAATGACCCAAGATGCTCCTGCATCAGACACTTGGGGTTACAAGAAATGATTCCCTGAATCATGTATCAGTTCTAACCTAAAATGAATCCAACTTAGATTGAGAAATCCAAGATGAGTCCTCAATCGATCTGTTCTTCCACTTTACCATATATTCCATGTATTCCTTTCCTTTTGTGTTTATGCCAACTCTTTGTTTCAAAATAGTTTCAACTTCCTCTATCTGCTTCTTAGGATAATCACATGGTAGTGTCACTTCTTCATCAGGTTCATGATATTCATACAAGTCTAAAATATTTAATATAGGTAATATATCCATGTCATCAGCTAATTCAACTTCATAAGCATTTCCACTATCAAATCTTCTCAAAATTTTGCAAGGACCAAATTTCTTCATTTTTCATTTTACCATATGTTCCAATAGGAAATCTTCCCTTCTTTAAATGAACCATTACACCATCACCAATTTCAAATGTTTTATGTCTTCTTGATCTGTCTACACTGCCTTTGTACTTTTGATTACTTTTCTCCAACTTCTGTTTTACATCTTCATGAATTCTAAAAATTCTTCTGCTTCAGCGCTTCTTTTCTCTTCTCCAACAATATCTCTCAAATCATATATACCTCTTGGTTGTGTGCCATGAACAATATCAAAAGGTGTCTTTCCAGTACTTCTATTCACTGAATTATTATATGCAAATTCTGCTTGTGCCAACATCAAATCCCAATTACTTGGTGTGTCTCCAACTAAGCATCTCAACAAATTACCCAAAACTCAGTTTACAACCTCTATTTGTCCATCAGTCTATGGATGAAATGTAAAACTAAACTTCAAATCAGTATCCAAATTTTTCCAAAGTGTCTTCTAAAAATAGCTAACAAACTTACTATCTCGGTCCGAGATGATACTCCTTGGTAACCCATACAATCTAACAATTTCCTTAAAGAAAATATCTCATATGTGTACTACATCTGATGTTTTCTTATATGGTATGAAATGTGTCATCTTATAAAATCTATCTATAACAACAAATATGGAATCATTACCTCTCGCTGTCCTAGGTAATCCAAGAAAAAAATCCTTGCTAATATCGCTCCAAGGTTTCTCAGGAACAATAATCAGTGTATACAATCCAATATTTTGACTTACTCCTTTTGCAACTTGACAAACTCCACAACTTCTCACAAATTTATCAGCATCCTTATACAATTGAGGCCGAAAGTACCTCTCCTTTAGTAAACTCAATGTTTTATCAATACCAAAGTGTCCATCCAATCCGTTACTATGTTTCTCCTTGATCAATTTAGTTCTCATTGATCCTCTCGGTATACATAACTAAATACCTTTGAGAAACATATCTTCCAAAATGAAATAATTTTCATACTTACTTAATTGGTTTGAATTAGGTTCTCTGCACACTCTCTACTACTCTGAAAAATCAGGATCATTTTCATACAAATTCTTCATGTCATCAAAACCAAGAAATTCAATTCTCATTTCAATCAACAAAGATCTCCTTCTACTCAATGCATCAACAACTCTATTAGAAAATCCACTCTTGTGGTTGATCACAAATGTAAAGCTCTGCAAATACTCTACCCATTTCATGTCTCTAATTCAACTTATTTTGACTACCCAAATATTGTAAATCCTTATGATCAGTATACAACACAAATTCATTTGGCATTAAATAATGTCTCCACTTCTTCATAGCTCGCAAAATAGAATAGAACTCTTGATCATAGACATAATATTTCCTTTTTGAATCATTCAAATTTTCACTAAAGAAAGCAACAGGTTTACCTTCTTGAGTCAACACAGCTCCAATTGCACTTCCACTTGCATCACATTCAACTTAAAAAACCTTATTGAAATCAGGTAAGGCTAACACAGGTAATTCAGCAACCTTCAGATTCAAAGCTTCAAAACTCTTATTAGCTCCATGTGTCCATTTGATTTCTCTTTTTCTCCTCTCATTGTCTCAATCATAGCATTACAAATAGAACTGAAAATTTTGATAAACTTCCTGTAAAAACTTGCCAATCCATGAAATCATCTTACCTCAGTGACATTTTTAGGTGTAGGTCAACTCAATATAGCCTCAACCTTCTCATGATCCATCTTCAAACCATCAGCTGAAATCAAAAAACCCAAATACACATGTTCTTCTTTCATAAAGGAACACTTCTTCAGGTTTATTAGCAACTTTTCTTCTTTCAATCTCTGCAACACTTGCCTTATATGCATCAAATTCTCTTCTCTAGTCTTACTGAATATTAGAATATCATCCAAATATACAATCACACACTTATTCAAGAATTTCTTCAGAACTTCATTCATTAATCTCATGAATGTACTCGATGCATTAGTTAAATCAAAGGGCATAACCAACCACTCATACAAACCTTCCTTTGTATTGAAAGCAGTCTTCCATTCATCTCCTTCTCTAATTCTTATATGATGATATCCACTCTTCAAATCAATTTTGGTAAAATATCTTGCTCCACTCAAACAATCCATTATGTCATCCATTCTCATTATAGGAAACCTATACTTTACTATAATCTTATTGATTGCTCTGGAATTAGTGCATATTTTCCATTCTCCATTCTTCTTAGGTGCCAATACAGATGGTACTACACATGGAATCAAACTTTCTCTGATCAAACCTTTGTTAACCAATTCATGAACTTATTGGTTCAACTCTTCATTTTCGGTAGGTGTTAACCGATGTGGTGCTTTGTTCAGAAAACTAGCTCTAGGAATCAGATCCATATAATGACTGATATCTCTCATTGGTGGAAAACCATCAGGTACATTATCTAAAATTATCTCCTTGTACTCAGTGAGTAAATTTCCAACTTCTGTAGGAATATCATCCTCTACATTCTTACTCAGTTTGTTAGGAATAAAAGCATAACAAATATCATTCCTTTTCAAATCTTTAACAAACTGTCTACCTCCATCAGACAAAATTTCACAGATGTACATATCTCACAAACATATTCTTCAACCAAAGATAAAAAAATTTGTTTCTTACTATCAACCCAAATAGAATATCTATTCAATCTTCCATCATGTATAGCATGTCTATCATATTTCCAAGGTCCACCTAACAAAATATGACAACAATCCATAGGCATAATATAACACAACACTTTATCATAGTATTTTCAGATTCACAAAACATTGTTCACTCACCATTAATGTATGATCATCCTTGATCCATGAGATCTGATAGGGTTTCAGGTGCTTCATCCTCTCTAATTGAAAATTTGCAACCATTTCCTCAGATGCCAGATTCTCTGAGCTTCCACTGTCAACAACCACTTTCCAAACTTTGTCGGCAACTCTACATCTGGTCTTGAACAAACTTTTTCTAATCAGATCTTGCTTATCCTTCTCACTCCATAGTATACTTCATATCATGAAATTTCCTTCCTTTTCAGCTTTATTTGGTGACTCCTCTTGCACCAATGCATTTCTTCTACTACTACCTTTCTTTCTTTCATGTGTACACTCAAAGGATTTATGTCATTCTTCACCACAATTGTAACAAGTAACTTGGAATCCCTTTCTTCTATAACCGCCTCTGGAGTAATTACCTCTTCCTTGGTATGAATTTCCACCTTTCTATTTAGTCCTTCCTTTATCTTGAGATGTGTCTAAAATTGACTTGTCTAGTTCAGATCTAATGTTCTCACCATGAGATCTACCTCTTCCTCTAGGGAATCTACCTCCTCTGCCTCTTTGTCTTTGTTCATATTTTCTATTCAACTTTTCTTCAACTTTTTGGGCAAATTGATATGCCTCCTCAATGCTTTCCATCTTGACCAAAATGATCTCATCTTGTATGGAACTTCTCAAGCCATTCAGGTATCTTGTTTCTCTTTCCACCTCATCTTCCACATGTCCAGATCTGATGTCCAATCTATAGAATTCTTCAGTATAGTCTTTTACTGATTTTTCTTTCTGCTTCAAACTTTGCATTCACCAGATTAGGTTAATCTAATAATCACAAGGTAATAATTTGCCTTTCAATTTGTTTGCCATCTTGTCCCATACATTGATTTTGTCTTTACCCTTCTTATTTTGATCCAATTGCAGATGTTCCCACCATGAGAATGCATGTCCTTTCAACTTTGCGCTTGCAATCTTCACCTTCTTATCCTTTGCCACATTCTCATATTCAAAATACTTTTCCATCTCAGTTATCCAATCAATCAATTCATCATAATCCAATTTTACACTATACTCAGGAGGATTAAACTGAGGTATGGATTTCAAACTTGTCAAAGCTCTTAGGAATCTCTCTTCTACCTGATTCATCACAGGTGCAGGTGCAACTTCACCTTGAAATTCTTCAGTTTTATCATCACTAACATCATCAAGATGTCTTCCTTTGTGTTGGGCTATCTCAACATCTTCCAATCTAGTAGCCATCTATCTAAGCATATCAGCTAGACCTAGATATGCATTTCCTCTCCAATGAACCATCTTGAATCCCTCTACAATTGTAGGTTAGATAGTAATATGCCACCCCACAACAATACCAACTAGGGTTAGGGTTTACATGAAGGAACTTAGATCTCACCATGCTCTAATACAACCTAATGCAAGGATGGTAAGAAGAAGGGGCCAAAGGCACTCCCAACCACCAAACCACCTTGCAGAACCAATGCAGAAGCCAAACAACACAGTGAAAGAAGAAACAACAAAGATCCTTTATATTAACTTGACCAAAATCATTACATGTTGGGATGCAAGGCCTTCCTGATTTCAGCCATATATTCAATGAATTATAATAAGATCTTCATACAACAGAGATCATAGACCTTCGATCTCAATATCTAAACATTTACTTTCTTTCTCTAAGAAAATGATACCTAAACTAAGAACATACAAAAAGAATATATACAAGAGTCCACCAAAGAGGTCAGTGCTCAAATCTATAAGAGAGACCCAGATTTAGGTCCACATAGATCCCAATGAGAGACCCCAAATCCATTTAGCAATTGAAATTAAAATAAAAATTCAACCAAAGATCCAACTCCCAAAATAAGCATCTCGGGCAGGAGATCACCAAAAATTAGTAACCGTCGGTAAGAGCATAATCGAGCAACAAAAGACCAACCTGAGTGAGAGAGCCAAGCATGACCGAGTAATAGGGAACAAAACCCAAGTGTCAGTAGAGAAACCTAAGAAACAAGACCCAAGTATCAGACTTAAGCATTACTGAGCGACAGAAATAAGCATGCCCAAGCAATAGAACCCAAGTAGTAGAAAAGATTTACTGAGCAAAAGAGCCTGAGCAGAAGAGTATTTCTTGAGTAGCTTCCAAAAAAACTAACAAACAAAAAAAACATCTTTTTGGTTGAGCAAGATTTCCAATGGCCCAAGATTCTCCTCCATCACAATCATATTTTTTCTTTAGGTATAGGAACAAGTGCCCATGTATCATTCTTCTCAATTTGATCAAGTTCTTCTTCCATAGCTTTTGCCTAATCTTCATCCTTGATTGTTTCCTTCACTGTCTTAGGCTCATAATTGGAAATCAAACAAGTATTCTCTCTAAGCTTTCCTCTTGTTAGAACACCTACATTCTTATCACCTACAATCTGATCAATAGAATGATTCATCTTCACATACCTAGGTATCACCGGTTCAAGTCTACAATGACTTCTACATTATTTTGATCTGCTGGTTCATGCATTTCTGATTTAATATACAAAATCTCTTGATCATCCTGTGTCACTTACCTAATTGAATCACCAAATTTATCAAGATATTCATCCACCTTTATATTTTCACTATCAATCATCTTGTTAGTTCTCTTATTGAAAGACTTGTATGCTTTAATTTTAGTAGAATAGCCCTAGAAAATGCCTTCATTACTTTTGGATCGAGCTTTCTTGTGTAATCATCCCTCTTAATGTAAAATCTACTTCCAAAGACTTATAAATATTTGACATTAAGTGAGTGACCATACCATAGCTCATAGGGTGTATTATTTATTCCTTTCTTTACTTGCATCTAGTTCAATGTGTAAACAACAATACCGATTGCTTCTTTCCAATACATCTTTGGTACATCACATTGAATCAACATAGTCCTTGCACCATCCACTATGGTTCTATTCTTCCTTTCTGCAACACCATTTTTTTGTGGAGTCTTTGGTGTAGACATTATTCTCTTGATTCCATTGTCTTCACAATACTTAAAAAATTCTACAAAAAGTAAACTCACCACCTCTATTAGACCTTAAACATTTCAAACTCTTACCTAATTCCTTCTCAACCAGTGCTCTGAATGCTTTGAATTTATTGACTGCATTATACTTCTCCTTTAAGAAAGTTACCCACGTAATTCTAGAATGGTCATTAGTAAACAATATGAAATATTTTACCTCTAGTCTTCCTATCGGTAACAATCTCATTACCAGAGCTTCCAATTATTCTATATACACCTCCTTTGAATTCCATCATGTAACCTTTATCATTTAGCTGACCCACACTTAAAAAATTATGTGTTAGACCATCCAAATAATAAAAATCATTTGTATTACTCTTTCCATTCAAATAAATAGTGCCTTTACCTTTAACCAAACAAGGTGTAATATTACCAAACCTTACCACACCACCATCAAACTCATCAAGTTTAATGAACTTACTCTTATCACTGGTCATGTGATGTGAACACTCATTGTCTATAATTTATTCATCATTTTTTCTTAAGTGAGACACCAGTACCTTTTGTGCTTCTAAAGGATCTTCTTTGACTACAAAAAACACAAACTCCTCTTCCTCATTATCTCATGATTCTTCATCGGTAACACCTTCATCCACTTCAACAAAGCATTGTTTCTTCTCTTTTCCCTTAAACCTTATGAACTTATCCTTTTTTCACTATTAGGAAATCTAGCAGCAATATGTCCAATCTTATTACATGAGAAACATTTCAGTGGAAGTTTACCTTTATACCTACCAGTCCCTCTAGGCAGTCTCTTGGCTAGTAGAGCTTCAAGCTCTTCTTGTTTCCTTTCTTCTTCCAAGAAAGCTCAAAGTTCCCTAGCATAACTTGACATCTAATTAGAATCATGACTTGTTTCCTTAACTTTCCTTGTCAGTATATTATACATTGATTCCTTGAAAGTAACCTTAGCTCTTGGAATATTGTTATCAAAGTTATTTAACTCAAATATAGTAAGCTTAATAATAAGTCCATCTATAGTAAAAATGTCCACTATTCTCAGTTCATTTATAGAAGAAACTTTAATGGCATAAGTGTGCAATAAAGTTCTCAACATTTTACTTACCAAAATATCTTCCTCAATAGTTCCACCAACACCTCTAATAGCACCAACAATGTATTTTATTCTTAGGCCATATTGTGCAATGTTCTCTCCTACCATCTTCATGTCATCATACTTTCCTCTAATACTTACTTCCTTAGCTTTTTGCACATGAGTATCTCATCCATAGATTAGTTTCAATTTTTCCTAGACATCATAGGTAGTATCAAGACCACAAACATTAACATATTCAATATCAGATAGGGTACTTACAATAGCTTCATGTGCTTGATTATTCTCCTATTGTTCCTTTAGTTCATCTGCAGTAAGATTTCCAGCAGGGGTGATATATTTTTTTGTGACATGCATCTAGTATTGAGATCTAATACCTTTTAGATATATCTTCATTCTATCATTCCATACTAGGTAGGTTTCCTTAGAGAAATTGGGAGGTTCCTTCCTTACCATTGGATCTTTTCCTCAAGTTGTTAAGCTTACCACGAACATGACCAAGCTCTAATACCAATTGTTAGTATTATGACATCCAATATCACTAAGAGGGGGAAGGGGGGGGGGGGGGGGGGGGAANGGGGGGTGAATCAGTAATATAAAAATTCCAAATTTTCATTAACCATTCAACCACTTGCATCAATAACCATCCATTGCATGAAAAACTAAAAAATAAAGAATAAACATCCACAACCATGTAACACATAAACAAAAAAATATTTTCTCGTGGAAACCCAAATGGAAAAAACCATGTGTGGGGATGACACCCACTAAAATATGCACTCTTCTAAAGTGCCCAGTTAAGAGCTTAGCCATGTTAAAAGCATTACAAAATTCCTTGTTAAGAGCAAGACTGTGTTGGGATTCACTTGGTCAAGGGATTTACCTCTAACCTTGTTAGGCGCTTTACCCTGTTAGGAGTAACCTGGTTAAAGGATTTAAGACCCTAATTAAAGATTCACCTACTTAAAGGATTTATAATTCAAACCTTTTAGGATTTTCTCGATTAAGGGATTTAGCTTGATGAAACTATTAGGAATCAACAAGTAAAATGACTTGAGAAAGTAGCACTCTCTGCTAATACAGATTCAGTTCAAGCTCAATCTCTACTACACATGAAGACAATATTCTCTCTTCTCTCTATTGGAATTACTATGGAAATTTGGGACTGAGAGGGGAGGGGTAAATCAGTGCCACTAAAAACTTTCTAACCACATTTACTAATAATGAACCATATACTATTGCTTACTGATTACTGAGTTCGTATCTTTGAAATGAAAGTAATATAAATCTTATAAAACCATAATATCAAAACATTAAGTAATAGAACTCATAACACCATGATTTTGGTAATGCAAAAATCCTTGGTTAGAGGACACAAGTGGGGTGGGGATGACACCCACAACCTTCACTAACTGTAGTATAAAGGGTGCTCGATTAGAGCTACAAAGTTTAGCTATTTCTGATAGCTTACGTGGTTAAGAGTATGAAAGACTTGTTATGTCTACCTGGTTAAAGGATTTTTACAATATCTACCCTTAGAGATACACCCTATTAAAGGATTTGAAAAATATAAGACCAGTTAAGATCTACCCAGTATTGGGATTTAAAGCTCTCAATAAAATAGTATCAAATAACTTAACAATGTCTACAATAAGTGTATCAAATGTAAATGTTGATCAGAATCCATGTGCTATGATTGTGTTACCTTGATATCAAAATATAACACTGCTCTATTATGCTTTTCTATAACTAAATCTCTGCTTAGTGCTCTCTACTCTGCTCTTGTTCTTTAGTAACTTCTTTTACTTTCTCAGCAACAATAATAATAATAGCTCTCTCTCTCTCTCTCTCTCTCACACACACACACACACACACACACACACACACACACACACAACTTACAAAATCATCCAATATATAGATGATTTTATGCCTCTTAATCTTATGCATTAGGTATGTTGTGAATTTCTCTTGACCGTTAGATCTTCTTTCTGGCTCAGTAACCATGTCACTTTTACCTTGGTACTTGTTGTTTTTCTTGGAAATAATTTTTTTTATTTTTAACCTTGATCTATGCCTTAGATCTTCACTCTGAATTATTTAAATCATTGATCATGTAAAAAATCATTCTACATGCTTGTAGAATCTTAATTAATGCTCTGACAATCATTAAATGTGATGTGATCACGTTTTGAATTAATTGTCTAGCTTGGTTAAATGATCTTCAGTACTTAGTGTACTATCAACTCAGTTTACTACACATGTGCTTGGTGTAGTGTATTGCTCAGTAACTATAGGTGCTCGGTACTTTGTTACTTTACTAACTGCATTTACTTGACCGACTAGCTCGGTGTACATTACCAACTCACCTAATGCTTGACTATCTCCTTTCACCGACTGATTCTTCTTGACTCCATGACTTTGACTAAACTAATGACAACCAAATATCTTGTAGAGATAACAATCTCCCCCTTTGACATTAGTTGGGCATTTTTGACAAAAATCCAAAGTCATCAAAATTTGTAACTCCCCCTTGGAGGTTACTCCCTATAAACACACACACACACACACACACACACACACAACTCTTCTCTTCTTTTGTTTTCCACATATATAATTTTTCTCACATCTATATCTATCCCGTTTTTGTTGTTTTCTGACTAAGAATACATCTATCCTTCTTTTTTGACAAAAGTGCCAAAAGTAAAACTTATTGATTAAAATAATGTTTATACCTTTTTTTTACGCCTAAAAGTATAGTCTCCCATGTGTCTCAGAGATCTTGTAGTATAATAATATGCTCTATGATATCTGTAGATAAACCAATTATATTGTCCAATGTGCTGACATTTGGAAATCTTGCCAGTTCTTGGGCTTTCTTCAAGTGTATATGCATAGATTGGATGTGGGGAATTAGCAATGCTTGAAGTTCAATAAATTCCAATCTGAGCTTATCCTCCTCTTGTCTTATTGAAAGTTGAACTCCCATGAGTTCTTGAATTTTAGAGTAGTAAGTCTGGAATGATCCAGGCTTAGTAGTAACTTCCTTTAGCTACCTGGTCAACTCTTTTTCAATGTCTTCCTCCTTCTTGATATCCTTAGTAAAGTTTGAAAGAATACAAAAAAATTATAATAATGAAATGATGGATGTCGATTGGGCTTCAATTTCATAACATAACTCGAAAAGATTTAACTTCTCTACATCCATTAATTTTATCAAATCTTCCATCAACTTCTTCTCCATACTCTCCTTGTGAATCTTCAACATATATTCAATCATATCCTTATTGGGTCCTTTAATCTGCTAGGATAAGTCACCAACTTGATCTAATAGATTTTCAAATTCATCAACGGTAGCTTCAGGAACAATCTCTTGGAAATTTTTTTTTACATTTTCCAATATGTCTACCTTCTTCTTCTTCACCAATAGCTTCTCCTATTTATCCTTTTGAGCTACTATCTCAGCATATATGGCCAATTATTTAGGCTTCATTACATTAGGGTCACCCTTTGGTATGATAATAGGGTAAAAGCACAATAATCTGTCACCTTTTAGGACAACTTATCAGCACAGCTGAATTTTAGTATTTCTAACTAAAAATTAATTTTGGCCAAACATATGGCCTAGCTAGATTAATTATAGTTAAGTTAGATAAGGTTTTTAACTTTTCCAATTGGAAATGTCTATTAAATTCATGTTTTATACCACTTTGAGGACAATTACCGTAGAAATAAAATTATTTTAGAAAAGTGATGTTTCAATAACTCTAAGAATTTTTAATGTTATTTTTTTTAAAATACAAAAATACGCTTTTGTGGAGATCAGAGTCAAGAATGTCTCTTATAGATTTTATAGTGTTTTAATTATACATAGTCTATTATAATTAAAAAATATTGCAAGTAGGTATTTTAACAGTCAAGGAGATGTTGATTCGAAGAAAGAAAAAAAATAGTAAAACATATT
>MU225083.1:2405014-2422023 GCA_018584345.1 Thuja plicata | reverse complement strand
GAAAACTGTCGATTTCAGGTGAGTTGGAATTTGAATTGTTATAAAAGAGAAAATATAGGTCACAAACCAATTTTTATTTCTTCATGCACTAGCTATATATGTAATCTATAACATATTTTGAAATTAGGGGGAAAAATGTTTATTTACATATAATGTTTTGGCGGGAACTAGACCCCTAATTTTCAGCATGTTTCTGCAACTGAAAAATCGTGTTTAAACATTAAAAAAAAAATCAAAACTTATTCAAAAAAAAATATTAAAAATATTAATCATAAACTTCATCCATTTTATAACATTTTATTAGTCTACATCATCTTCAAATTCCAAACATAAATGTCACTTTTATACTATTGAAGCTGAACAACTTTCATTTTGTCATTCTTTTCCTTTGTAAAAGGGTGACAGATTATTATGCTTTTACCCAATAGGCTTTCTCAAATCAATAATTTGCTTCCTCTTTTTGTTCTTCTTCTCAATCAACTTGCTCTCACCAGTAGATCATTTAGAACGTGATTCCTTAGTTGCTTCTGGTGGCTCGATATGTGTACCAACTATGATTTCTTCATCTTTTACTTCTTCTTGTGGTTTCTCTTCTTTTTTCTCCTCATCCTTATGTTTCTTTTCATTCTTCTCATCAAGATGTGATTCTTGTTGCATTCACTTTGAGTGTCTTGTGTCTTTTGTACATTCTGATCATTCGTTGTGTTGATAGGTGATATATCTTGTTTCTAACCATCGGTGTCAATTGGGGGTTCCAACTCAGTGTTCTTTTCTTGTTTAGTCTTGGTGGCCTTAGGTTCATCAACCTTCTCCTTATTTGTATCTACAAGTGGCTTGGTTTCCATGTCCGGTGTGTCTTGTACAAACTCAGTACTGATATTGTCCTTAATTGTATAACTTTGCACTTGTGTCATGATTGGATCTTTTCTTAGCAAAGGTACATTATCAACATCCATGCACTCGGTATCATTCACTTGTGTGTCTATGACATCTTCATCCTTTGAAAAATATCTTGTAGTATCTTTTTCCTCAATATGTCTTCAATAATAATCTTTGCATTATACGTAGTTAGATCAATAGGATCTTTTTTATTTTTGCTTTAATTTATCTTATCAATAGTGGTTGTATCTTGATTTTTTTGTACAAGTTCCTGATACTCGATATCATCTATGTGAAATATATATTTCCATTTTGCAGTTGTTTCCTTCTCCACATATTGTATATCTCCATTCTTTATTTTTAGGGATCTTACCTTGACTAAAAATTTATTTGAATACCTCTTTAGTGCTTCATGAATTTCAAATGGTGCAAGGTCAGGGTTAGTATGTACTAGTGTCCTCTCTCTCATTTCCTTCTCTGCATTGATAGCATACTTCCATATTGCATCAATCTTATTGTAAAATTCCTCTGGTAACTTTCTGCAAGCTCAATGTGTTTTAATCTATATTTTAGCAAATTCTTCAATCTTATTCTTATCTTCTTCATTCCTTTTCTCACATTTGGCTTTCCACAAGGCTCCAAATATTCCTGATCTTTTTAATCCTTCCATAAAATCATTAATACTTTGTCAAACATGTGAAATGTCTACAACTAGTATAGACTTGATTGCCTCATTAGACTCTGTTTTACTTTCAATTTCAATTAATAATTTTCTTCTAGTACATGCAGGTTGTTCCCTTCCTCTAGATCTTAAATAAGTCTTTCCTCTCAGTTGTACTATATTGACAAATTTCTTTTCTCTCGGTTGTATTGAGGATATGATGTACCTTCCATTACCTCTTTTTCTTGGTGAAGATAGTTGCACATGTTGCTTGATAACTACAAAAATAGCTTGTTCATTTTCAATGTCCTTAACCAATGTATCATCAAATCTCTACATTATCAGTAGTTAGATCAATAGGATCTATTTGATTTTTGCTTTCATTTATCTTATCAACAGAGGTTGCATCTTGATTATTGTTTTATTTTTGATGATAGGTATCATCTATGTGAAATCTATCTTTCCATTTTGCAGTTGTTTCCTTCTCCATAGATTGTATATCTCCATTTATTATTCTTAGGGATCTTCCCTTGAATAGAAATTTATTTTAATACTTCTTTAGTTCTTCATGAATTTTAGATGGTGCAAGGTTGGGAATAGTATGTACTAGTGACCTCTCTCTCATTTCATTCTCTACATTGATATCATACTTCCATCTTGCATCAATCTTATTGTACAATTCCTTTGGTAACATGTCTGCAAGTTAATGGGTTTTACTATGTATTTTAAGAAAGTCACCACAATGGCTTCTTCAATCTTCTTATCTTCTTCATTCATTTTCTCATATTTGGCTTTCTTGAAGGCTCCAAATCTTCCTAATTTCTTTAATCCTTCCAGAAAATCATCAAGAATTTGTGTAACATGTGAAAGGTCTACAACTGGTATAGACTTGATTGCCTCATCAAACCCTATTTCACTTTCATTTTCAAGTAATAATATTCTTCTGGTACGTGCAGGTTGTGTCCTTTGTCTAGATCTTACATAAGTATTTCCTCTTAGCTGTAATACCTCTACAAATTTCTTTTCTGTTGGTTGTACCAAGGATCTGGTGTACCTTCCAATACCTCTTTTTCTTGGTGAAGAAAATTTCACATGTTTCTTGTCAACTACAATAATAGCTTGTTCATTTTTAGTGTCCTTAACTAATGTATCATCAACTACAAGAGTTTTTGATAAATCATCAATCATCTTGCTTGTTTTCTTGATTGCCCTAGGTATCATTATACCTTGTTTGATTTTATCTTTCACTTATTCATAAGTGCCATACCTCTTTTCATTAGGAATAATTGGTTTAGAAATTAATGCTTCTATCTGTTTCAAACCAATATCAATGCCCATCTCATATCCTATTGGTTGAATCCATTCAACTCTAGGCTCAACAACCTTGATAATACAAACATCAGTATCTACCTCAAAACATATATTATCTTGATATTTAGCAATTAGTTGAGGTGGAACTTTGTATCTTTTATGCATCCTTTCTTGAAATTTCAAAAAGTAATAAGAAATAATTGCATCAAAGTTGTCTCTTATACTTTGTATACATTCATTTATTTGATAGATGATCAGCTTATTAGTTTTCCATACTATATCCCCAATAGAGGGAAATGAATTCTGATAGTAAACAAAATACATACCAATAATGAACCAAATTTCAAAGTGTTGGTCTTAGCCTTTCTGATTGTATTCTTGTTGTCATCTATTTTCTTCAACAAAAATTCACAAATATCTATCTGAAGTCCTTTCTTCACTATCTTAAATTCTAGGTCTACTGCTCCACATGGTACACTATCCACTCAGGACAATTGAAATACTTGATAAGATATGATATTGCATGCATACCTTAACTCAGGATCCTTAATAGTAGATATCCTCATTTCTCTACCATCTCATTATGTCTTGGTTATCTTGGCAAGCTTACCCTTGTCAATTTTCTTTATTGCCTTGGGTCTGCCTCCAATAGGGAATCTGATGATTATGTGCAAGACATCCTCTATTATCTTAATAGGTTCATCCAACCACATAAACTGGTCATGTAATTAGTTGAGTACCATCCTTACCCATTTAGACTTGAGTACCCTCAGTAAATGTATTGCATGAATTAAACCTTTTTTTTCTAGGTGTGTATGTTGATCCTTAACTTTTCTATTTATGCATAGCTTCTTCAATGAAGCATGAATCTCTACTTCACACAAATATTTGAACTTGCAATGAATAAATGCGTGGACATCTTCAATCAAAAGTACTCATGGCGTGATTGGAGATAATGATCCTATCATATCTATTTCTGTGGCTATAGCTAGTGGAAAATTGTACTTAGGGTTCATCGGTTAGACATTATTTACTAGCACTAGTCTCTGCATCATCGGTGCTATGATTACCTCCAAATATAATGTTTGAACAAACTAGGGCATGCTTGATAAAACACAGCTTCGCAGCCACAACTTGGTATTGAATAGTTATCACAGAAACACCTCACAATGCTCTTATAAAGATTCATTAATACCTTGAAATTGCCTTGATTTCTCATTAGAATAATTGCTCTTCAGTGTGCTCAGATGCTCTTTGAAAACATTAGGTTCAAATGAATAACAAACTGACCTATTTATAGCTTTTCCAAGATTAGGGTTTTCAAATTCTTTAATTATTTGTATTAAATGGACGTTTCGAGTCCCTTATACCTTTATACCGATAACATAGTTACCTTGCTTAACTGGATTAAAAAAAATAACCATACATTACAATGTTCAACCAAAATTTCACAACGTATCCAAATGTATCTTGATATGCTGATATGGATCTTAACTCTAATGGTTAGGAATTGAAGTAAGATTTATAATAAGCATGCACTTCCTACATACCTCTCACCATTTAGGTGGAGATCGCTGCACTAGACTCGGTAGAGATGGTGTTGTCTATGGTTCCAAATGATGTTCCATCTTCCTGAGTCTTTCTCCTCCAAGTTTTGTTCATTTTCTCTCTAATTTCTTCAACAGTAGATGGTGCACTCCTTATAAATTCATATTTGGTTGGTCATCTCCTCGGTATCTGCAATCCATTACTAGGTGTCCTACCCTATGATAGTGGAAATATGCCATGCTAGGGCTCCTCCATGATCTTCTATTATTCCTTCTATGAATCAATATGCAGTTTGCAACAATGTATCCATATCTTCCACAAGATAAAAATGAAATCCTTGTATTACAATCCCATGGTGTAGATGTGCCTGCCCAGTTAGTATTTGAATTCTCTCGGTTAGGCATCCACTTATCATTTCTTTTCTTTGTTCTAAACTCTTTAGTCTTGTGACCATACTTGTTGCAATTATTTCAGTAACCATCGAACTTAGGTTTCCTTGTGTTGTTAGTAAAGTTGGTTCTGCACTCAAAAGATTGATGTCCATACTTATTATATCTAAAGAAATAACCATCAAATTTAGGTGTACTTAGTGCTTTACCTTTTCTGCTTCTACAAACATTAGTTGTGTGTCCATGTTTCCCACTATAATTGTGTCTTGGCTTCTTTAGTTTAGGTGTGGGTATAGTACCTTGATCTTTCAGTGGATTAGATTATTCTCCTTTCTCAGTAGTGCTATTCTCATTGAGTCCAATTCCTGACCTGTCATTTGGTTTCTTCTGATTCTTAACCTATTTGTCCAGTGATTTAAACTCTTCTTCATTTCTTCTCAGTATTTCATTTACATCCTTCTCATCTTTCAATCTTTAGTCCATTCTTTCAATCTCATTTTTCAATGCTTGGTTCTCAAACTCCTTTTGTGTATAGTCCTGATTTGCATTCAGAAGTTGGTCGGTCATATTATAGAAAACTTGGGTTATCCTTAAGATCTCATTATCTTTCTCAATTAACCTAATTTCAACTTGTCTTTTGTCATCTTCTACAAATTCTCTTTTCATCCTTATTTGTCCTTTTACCTTCAATAAATTCAGTCATTCTTATGCTATTAGCTTCAAGATATTTCTTCATCAAATCCAACAGCTCTGTAAGTGAATCATTCTTTTCAAGTAGTTCTCTGATAACTGATTCTGATTCATCAGTTATGCTTCCTTCAGATGTTGTCTCAAGTGTATCAACTTGTTCTTGTGTGACCTTCAACTCATCATATAGTTTCTTTCTTATCCTCAGAGACTTCTCATGTTTCTTTCTTAGATCAATGATTAACTAGTGTGCACTCTCCAACTCAAATTCAATATCATCAATCCTTTTAGATTTCCTATAACTTTCCATGACTATGATATTTAACTCTAGGGTGGTCAAACCTTTAACTCAAGAGTACTAACTCTGATACCAATTTTTGGAATAACTATGGAAATTTGGGATTGAGAGTGGAGGGGTGAATCAGTGCCACTAAAAAATTTATAACCACATTTACTAATAAACCATATAATTTTGCTTACAGATTACCAAGTTCATATATTTTAAATGAAAGTAATATAAAGATTATAAAACCATAACATCAAAACATTAAACAATAGAACTCATAACACAATGATTTTGGTAGCACATAAATCCTTGGTTAGAGGACAAAAATGTGGTGGGGATGACACCCACAACCTTCACTAACTATAGTATAAAGGGTGCTTGGTTAGAGCTACAAAGTTTAGCTATTTCTAATAGCTTACCCAGTTAAGAGTATGAAAGAATTATTAGGTATACCTGGTTAAAGGATTTTTAAAATCTCTACACTTAAAGATGTACCCTGTTAAAGGATTTACAAATTATAAGATCAATTAAGATTTAGCCAATATTGGGATTTGAAGCTCTTAATACAATAGAATCAAATAACTTAACAATATCTTCAATAAGTGCATCAAATGTAAATGATTATCAAACTCTATGTCCTCTGATTGTGTTACCTTAATCTCAAACTGTAACACTGCTCTTTTATGCTATGTTGTAACTTTATCTCTGATCGGTGCTCTCTTCTCTTCTCTTGTTCTTTTTGGAAGTCTAATATGGGAAAGTAGTAATTGAGAGGGTGTCAATCTGATCTATAAAACTTCTACCAATTCTTTACAAACTAATTCAACCATGTATTCATCAACATAAGCTAAATTGTTGTAAAGATTTAACATCTAATCATGAACACATAACACAAAGATTTTGCTAACCTAGAAACCCTTGAAGGTAAAAATGGGGTGGCGATGAAACCCAAAAATATTCACTACTGTAGTAATAAAGTGTTCTTGTTAGGGCTACAAAGTTTTGATCACTTTTGATGACTTACCTTATGAGGGGTCTACCCTGTTAAGAGCTTTTAGACTTATACAATCTACCTTTTTAAAGGATTTAAATTTACAACAAAGTAAGAACTTGGTTAAGAGATTTACAAAGGCCTATTAGGACCACTCTGTTAAGAGATTTACCCCGATTCACTTGCTAGAATGTATCAGTACCTGATCCTTTGGTCTGCACTAAAAACATTGATAAAAGATCTCCTCATTCCAACTCTTAACTGATCTCTCAATTTGATTTATCTATGTTATGCTCTTCACTTCTCTGCTCAGTCACTCTGTCTAGTTAATGCTTGAGATATGAAAAACATGCATATACTTCTGATCTCTGCTCTTCACATCTACATCCAAAAATACAATCTCTAACACATAGATTAAGGTTTGAAACATCCCATAAATAGACCATCCAGATCAAGATCAACCATCTAGATCCATCATTCTTTTCCGCTTAGGCATCCCTAATTTTGATTAGTTGCATGGCTTGCATAGGTATCCATGATCATAAAAATAGCATGTAATTAATGCATTAAATATATGTGCATGATCATTAAATTATCCATATAAGTTGGCCAAAATGGTTTACCTTGGTGTCTGTTCCATTCCAAATACATATACAAAATTTTTTTTACTCGACATAACAAAATACTGGTGCTCGGTTAATATTGTGTCACTCGGTACTAACTCTTGTATGAAACTCAGAAATTATCCTACTCGACATCCATTGAGTACTTGATGACCTCTAACTTTCTCGATAGTAACTACTGATCGATATCAGCCTTAGTGGGATGGATGGGTCGCAATGATGACTGACCAACCTGCCTTGATTATGACTAAGTGTGGGACACTAATAGAGATAAAAAATTAGAGATCAACAATCTCCCCCTTTGTCATGTATTTTCATTCATTTCAAAAATAGATAGTAGTCAAGAGAATTTAGAATTTAGAACTCCCCCTAGGATTCTAACTCGGTCTTCCTCCATAAAGACTTCACTATATATACAACATATGTATGTACATACTTACATTTCCCTTGTTGCATCTGTGACATTTCCCCCTTGTTTTGTCACACTTGTCACTTTGCTCAATTGGGGTCAAACCATACTTATCCAAAAATGGTTTACTGTAATATCATTGCTAAATAATTATTCCAACTTGTTCTTACAGATTCCAAAACTTGAAATTTGATTTCTAGCTCAGCAGCTAGATCAATGAGACTCTTGGAAATGTTCATAGGTAGATATTTTTTGTGATAGTTCCTTTGTCTCTTTCACCTATTTCTGCATAACCTCCAAGTGAGGTATCCAAATTATTTGAGTTAAAATCAATTTAATCCTTATTCTTCCATCATTAGCCATAAGCTCAGCTACTATCCCTTGGGCATGTGTCAACCTACTAAAATGAAAAGAGCTTGAGCTTGCATCCATGCTTAGTGACTGTCTTGTTGAACTAAAATCTATCTGTAGCTTATGAATAAGCTACCGATTCTCCTTTGTAAAGAATTAAGTATCACATAGTTTCTTGTACAAAGAGAACATTCTCTATCACTTCTAAGTTGCTTACCAGAGAAAAAAGTGCAACCTGCTTCTTGGTAAGCTTTGCTACAATTTTCTCAAGTAGCTTGGTGTCAAATTTTCTCTCTGATCTTTGTAGGAGTTTCTCATTTGCATCCATGTCATTTGTGTTCACCTTTTGAACAATATTAACCAATTTTTACAAGATAGGTGCCTTCTCATTTAGGTCTTGAAATTCAAATGCATCAACACAAATTTGTTTAATCACATGTAATACCTAATTATGTTGATGTTTTCATTTCAATTCTTCTTGCTTCCTCTTCCTGTTCAATAAGTCTTGTAATATTAGCATCTATTCATAAGAAAAGTTATCAGTATCCCATTTTGGAATGAATATAATTTCATAAAGTGTAACTTCAGATCTCTTATCCTTCTTCTTCTTATGTGATTTATTTTTCATTGGCTCTGGTGAGCTACTACTCGATTTATATTCCTCTTTCAAAATACTAGTATCACCACTAATTGATACTATCTCCTTCTGAGTATTGAGTATTTTCTTGGCAACTGTATCATCTCTCTTAAGTTCAGTAGATACTAGGGGAGCAACATTAGGTAATTGTACCAATGCTAGTATTGCCTCTTCCTCCTTAGGTTCTTGTTTCTCCTCTGTCACAATAGTCTTGGTCACCTCAGTGACTTCTTCAAGTGAGTTTGAGATATCTACTGCAGACTTATCTACTTGTTCTTCTTTTCTTCTATCTCCCTCTACATTGTCTTGAAGGTTTGCCTTGGTAGGTGAATCTTGAATTAAGAGTGCCTCTTGTCCCTATTCCTTGGCATTCAAACCTTGTGTTACCTAATCAATGGTCAAATCTTCAATCATTTCTTCCTCAACTTTATCTTTCTCCTCATCTTCATTATCTTTCTTCAAATCTTCTTTAGTAATGTCAATAATTTCAGCTTCAATATCATCATGTGTATTCTCCTTTGTATTATCTGGTTCATTGATGTATTCTTTGTTGTCAAGCTCAATTTTCTTAGATGTTCCCTCATCTTTATTCTTGTCAACTATTAATCCAAAGATAACCTTCCCTATCCTTTGGGTTTGCTGCACAACATCTTCTATATCACTCTTTAGTATAGAATAGGCTCTCAATTTAGGAATGAATCTATTCCTATATTGATCCATAAATTTTTCTTTCTTCTTCTTTGTTAACTCACACATAATTTGAATTAATTCTCCTCTAATTTTCCTTTTTGTCATTATGGCATGCTGCCATCTCTCATTAATTTTATTTTCTAGTTCATCAGGGACTAAATTCCCAATCTCTAAATATTTCATCTTATATGTTACTAACATTTCCATCATAGCTTCTTCTATCTTAGCCTTATCAGTTTTGCTTAATTTCTCATACTTGATAAACTTGAAACCTGACAAATCTGCTGACTTCTGGATGTTGTGACATATTTATGTTAGATAACTGAGGGGGGGGGGGGCGTGAATATATTAGCTCCAGTTACCCTACAATCCCAAATTCTCCCAGATGTATATAAAAATAATTTCAAACATTTAAATCAACTTGGTGAAATGTAAACTGTGACCTCAAACTTTAGTCCTACCAAGTAGCAGTAAATCAATACTGTGATCACCGAGCAATGCAAATAAAGTAATGTGTAAATTAAAATAATAATCCACAAAAATCATACACATTAACACATACATTTTTAACGTGGAAACCCTACTAAGGGAAAACCCACCTGGGACTGGTAACCCAAAATATTTTACTCTTCTGAAGTGAGCTTGGTTAAGAGCCAACCCTATTAAAGGTTACAATGCACACTGTTAAATGTGACCTAGTTAGAGGATTTATCACTAACATTTCTCTCTTGACCAATCATTCACTATGGGGTCAACAAGAAAACACTCAACATTCATTAGAATGTCATAATAAAGACTTTCACGTCCTACTTGGTTAAGATATTTATCTGTAACAATGGTTAAACTAATACAGTAATGATCTAATTCAAATACAACTCTGTTTGTAGATTTTCAGATCTAAGTTAAGTACATAATACCTATGATCAATTTGTTCACTTCATTTCCTCTTTTTATTCATACTTTGTTATGCTTGGTAAATTCTCTTTCCTCTATCGCTTGGTGTTGTTTGCAAAAATGCTTGGTTCTATCTTTAACCAGTTTGATCAGTCATGCATGAAGTTTTCATGTATGTGCATCACTATAATGTATCTAATTAATAATGAATATCTTGTCTCTTATATAGACATCATAGGTCATTTAATTTCCATCCTTTAGATTTTGTTGCTTAATCTTCATCATTGATTTTGCTGCTTAAACCTTCCTTGATAGTAGTGTTAAAAGCACGTTTCAATCTTCTTCATCCCATCATCTTTGAATTTTCATATTCATTTGATCTTCATAAAAAATCTTATCAATTACCTTGGAATCATCAATTTTCCAACTCATCATTTTAGTTGGCCTCATTTTTATTAAATTTCTTGGTCAATACTGTGATGTGTCGGCGATCCCTAGCTTGGTTATCACTATGCTCGGTATACACTATATTTACTTAGTTTTCACTTTTACTTGGTGTATATAGAACTCTTCAATTACCGACCACATAAACTTTATTTTTTCCAAATCTTTAACTCATAGTAGATGTTTGTTACCATAATTATAAGCAAATAATTTGACATCAATGACAATACATTAACTTATTAATGTCTATCATCACATCTATAACTTGGTTGATCATCAACAAAATGACTTCAAACATACAATCAGTTATAGTTCACCAATCTCTCCCTTTGACATTGATGCCAACACAATATGAAATATACAATGTAGAAATGCCATAGAATACCAAACTTTTATTCTACAACTATATACAAAATTTTGTATCTCTCCCTAGCTTGTATATAAAATATGTATCAATATTAAAAACTCACCATGTAGACTCATTCTGCAAATTTGATTTTTCTATTCTAGAATTTTCTCTCTTTCTGTAGATAGATATTTCATTTTCTCTCACTTCGTATTTTATCCTTTTAATGGATAGATATTTCATTGATCATTCTCTCCCTTTGATAGAAATGCCAAAAATAAATGTACAACTCTTTATTAGCCAAAAAATATCTCTGGTGTTCGGTGCAGTAGTGTAAGTACCTTGCAGTGTACTGATATGCCATTTTTAGTCTAGTTTAGATTTGTATCAACATGATTGATAATATAATTACATGCATGTTGATGCAACCTCCTACTCAACTTAGTGACCAATAGACAAGGGACGAACCCCTAGTCTACTCCTCAAGTACTCAAATGTATCCTTTGGTAAGGGTTTAGTGAATATGTCAACTAGTTGTTCTTTTGATTGTACATATTTGAGTGTCACTTGTTTTTCTTGTACTTGTTCCCTCAAGTAGTGATATTTATAGATATATGCTTTGTTTTTTCATGCATTACCAGATTATTTGAATATTTATTGCACTAGTGTTATCACAATAAATTATTACTAGGTCACTGATCTCTTCATTCATACCTTTCAAAATTTGTTTAATCCTTGCAATGTTTGAACAATTTGTAGTAGGAGAAACATATTCTACTTTTGCAGTTGACTGAGATATGCATCCTTGATTTTTACTTATCCAAGTAACCAATCTTTCTCCCGCAAAGAATGCTCCATCAGTAGTTCTCTTTCTATCATCAATGTTCCCAGCCCAATCAACACCTGTGTAAACCTCAGTTCAAATTTTCCTTCTCTCTTGTACCACAGTCCATAATCTTTAGTGTTCTTCAAGTATCTAAAAGTTCTTTTTACAATAGCCAAATGTGATTCCTTAGGATTAGCAAAAAATCTTGCTACTATCCCAATTGTGTGTGCAATATCTAGTCTTGTGTATACAACATACATCAACTTTCCAATCATAGATCTATACAATGTATGATTTACCACAGGTGTCTTATCTTCCTTTGTCAGTTTGCATCCTATAACCATAGGTATTCCAATTGGTTTTGATTCTTCCATTTTGAATGTCTTCAATACTTCCTTGATGTATGTGGATTGAGTAATGTAGATTCTTATAGCCTGTTGTAATATTTGCAAGCCAAGAAAAAATTTGATCTCTCCAAACATTGACATTTCAAATTCTTTCCTCATTTCATCAATGAATGATTTGCATAAGTTATCATTTTCTACAAATATAATATCATTGTATCATCTTAAAATGGAAGCACTTCCATGTTAATAATGTATAGACCTCCTTAGGGGGTATTTTTGATGATCATCATATGTTCTCCTCATTTATGCATCCTCTCCTACTTTTGTGCATGTTTAGGACCCTGATTGGGCCTCTCCGGACACTATCCATCCCGTATGGCACATTTTCCAGGGGTTCTGACTCCCTGGGTCAAGGTCGACCTCAAACTTTACCTAGGTCAAGGTCTACCTTGACCTTTACCTAGGTGAAGGTCAACCTCGATTTTGACCTGGGTCCCCCTTTCTAGTTTGAAATTTTTTCGGCTACCGGGGGTCATTAAAAGTTCATTTCTTGCTTTCGGGTTGACTATTTTTGATTCTGAAGCAACTACTCTTAAATTAAATTTAATATAGGTCCTCTTCTAGGGATATAGGTCTAATCAAAATTTAATTCTCCTATGTAGGCCTCTCTAGAAGATTGTGCCCTAGATTCATACATAAGGAAGCCTTCTCCTCTCATCTTCTCTAACTATCCAAGAAGCATAAGCACAAACCATCAGCTAACTTTCAAAGTTCAGTCAAGGTTTTCAAGTCTTCCTCTCAAGCATTCAAGTTATCCATTGAAGATCAGGGATTCAAGCATTCAATTCTTTGAAGGGATTTGGTTCAAGAATTCAAGATTCATCATTCAAGCCCTAGATCTATCCATCATGGTGGTGTGATCTTCCTTCAAGATCCTTTATGCATGCTCAAGATTCATTAATTCTCTCTTCAAGGTGGATTCCAAGCATACAATCATGGAGGTTTATGGTTTCTAATATTGATTTCAAGATTTCATATTTACATACTTGTTTACATTTGAAATACAATTGCATATCTATTGAATATCATAGCTTCATTATTAGATCGACTTCTACTACTTGCTGGCATTCTTTATTTCAATTATTGATTTCAAGGTTAATTTCTAAATAAGGCTTTGACTAAGGAAATCCCCTCCCCCAACAAACAAACCATTTTTCTTTTAGGGACAGGTTTCGAACAGTGAATTGGAGTGCAGATTTGGATACCCTTTTCAGCAAACTATCAGGTTCTGGAAACATATTTACTGTCAAAAATTTTAGGTCAGAATCAGAAGTCGATTCTACCCTAGGTCAAAATTAAAAATTATGGGTCAAAGGTGACATTAAATTTAGGGTCAAAATCAGAACTGAGCCAGACCGGAAAAATATTTCTGGGTTTTGTCTGTCTCTATGTTTCTGTTCTAGATCTGGTTGCAAATTTTCCAGAGCCTCAGTGCAAACCCCAAAAAATAGCATTATTCATATCTGTAGCATTTTGAGGTTATTACTTTTCTCCTATTCATTTCAATTAAATTTCTTAATTTTTCTAAATCTATCACACATTATTTTCTATAAAACAGAATCTAAGGTCTTCCTCTTTACTCTCATTTCCAATCGATTGATTCATTTATGCATTGATCCTTCCTTTGGGGTTAATCAATTTGGATCCTTCCTTTGTGTATTTAAGGATAAAAGGAACATCTTATCTCCCCCTTACATTTCAATACACATTTCAACTTCCTATGTAACACATTTTTATACGTACATTTTTATATGTTACAATCATCAACAAAAATTTCAGCAATAAGGGTCTTATCATTATTTCCTCCTTTCAAATACAAATTTTTGTTATCACTTGTTCTGATGAATCCAATACTGATTAGATATGATTGTAGTCTTTCATACCATGCTCTCAGTGTTTGTTTTAGTCCATATAAAGCTTTGTGTAACTTACATACCATACTTTCCTGAGTAGGATCAGCAAAACCTTCAGGTTGTTCAATGTATACCTCTTCTTCCTGTATTCCATTCAAAAATGCAGATTTAACATTCACATGATATACTTTGAATACTTTGTATGCAGCTTAAGTAAGTAATATTTTAACTCCTTCAATTCTAGCAACGGGTGCAAAAGTTTCTCCAAAGTCAATACCTTCTTCTTGAGCATACCCTTTGCATACTAGTCTTGCTTTGTTTTTTGTTACATCCCCATTTATTTCAATTTGTTTTAGAATATCCATTTGGTGCCAATTACATTCTTATCACTTGGTCTTGGTACTAATGTCCATGTTTTGTTTTTCTATATCTATTCAATTTCTTCAGTTATTGTATTAATCCATTCTTCATTTACAAGAGCATCTCTAACACTTTTAGGTTCAAATTCACAAATCAAACATGTTTTGTTATTCAACTTACTTTGAGTCATCCTGCCAACTCTTTTATCTCCAATAATCTGATTCTGTGGATAATGTATTCTTACATATTTTGCAGGTACAGGTTCAGTTCTTTATTCTTCATTGTGTTCTTTAGTTGGTATTTCATCATGATCTTCAATTACAAAATCTTCCTGATTCTCAGTTGGTGCATCTTGATGCTCAGTAACATTACCCTATTTTCGGTAATGTTTGGTATTTTCTCGAGCAAAGTGTCAGGTTCTTCAATGCAAACAAATCTAATGTAAACTTTCGGTTCTCTTTTTCTTTCCTCCTCTTTTTTTCTCAACATATTCATCAACTTTTACATTTTCACTTTCAATGATCTTGTTAGAAGACTTGTTTAAACATTTATAAGCTTTTCTCTTAGTAGAATATCCTAGAAATATTTCTTCATCACCTTTTGATTCAAATTTCCCATTTCTATCATCTTTCAGAATATAGCATTGACTTCCAAAAATTCTAAAATAACTCACATTAGGTGTGTATAACCATACTATAATTCATAAGGTGTCTTATTTGTATCTTTCTTTAGTTGTACTTAGTTCAATGTGTATACAACAGTGCTAACAACTTCTCTCCAATATGCTTATGCAACATTCTTTTCAATCATCAGTGTTCTAGCACAATCCACAATTGATCTATTTCTTCTTTCAGTAATCCCATTTTGCTGTGGTGTTCTCGGTGCAAAGACCTGTCTCTTAATTCCATACTCATTACAAAATTTAGTGAACTCATCAGAAATAAATTCACCTAATCCTCTTTCAAATCTCAAACATTTTAGTTATTTACCACTTTCTTTTTCCACTTTAGCTATGTACCATTTGAACATCTTAAATGCTTCATATTTTTCTTTTAAGAACATAACAGTCATCATTCTAAAGTATTCATCAACAAATAAAATAAAGTATATGTCACCATAATAACTCTTTGTTCTCATTGGTCCACATAGGTCTGCATGAATTAACTCCAAAATATCATTAGAAGAGAAATTCTTGCTCTTAAAACTAGATTTTAACATTTTTCCAATTTGACAATTCTTGTACATAACATGGTGAGGTTTAGATAAGCTCAGTAAGCCTCTTACTTTTCTTTTCTTACTGATCTTTACCATGTTGTCAAAATGTACATAACATAGCCTCTTATGCCACAACCATATGTCTTCATTCTTAGCATTCAAACAAGAAATTTCAGCAGTGTCAAGATAGAATAGATTACCTTTTGATTGTTCTCAAGTGTCGATCAACTTCCCTGTTCCATCATAAATTCTAGCTTTTTTGTTTTCAAATGCATCTTGGTGACCTATGTTATTCAACTGTTAAATGCTCAATAGATTATAAATAACTCCTTTCACCCAATATGCATTCTCACATTTGATCTTTTTGTTTAGCAATATAGTACCTTTTCCTTTCACTTGATACGGTGTATCATTTCCCATTCTAACATATCCACCATTATAATGCTCAAGAAATTCATATTTTTCTTTATCTCCAGTCATGTGATGTATGCAACCACTATCAATAACCCAAATTTCATGCTTGCTAACTTTAGAAATAAGTGTTGTTTCAACATACCTTTCATCTTCTTCTAAATCTTCTTTCAAAGCTACAAATACTGTCTCAATGTCTTCATCAGTGTCGATGTTGGTGTCATTGTCTTTATCTTCAGCAATGTAACAAGTCTTTTTGTCTTTGTCTTTGTAATCTAAGTTACTCCTTTCATACTGTCAATTGCTTCTATATTCTTGATCATCTAATCTGTCATTAGATCTTTCATTTCTTTCATCACTTTTTCTATTTGGGCATCTGGCAACAAAATTTCCAATTTCTTTACAATTAAAGCATATCAAAGGTAGTTTACCTTTATACCTTCCTTTACCTTTGTGTAATCTTTTAGCCATTAATGCTTCAAGCTCATTAAGTTATTTATCATCACTATCACTATCATTGTCACTGTCATTATCACTGTCATTTCTTATCACGTGTTTGTTACCAGATTTACTAATTTTCAAACATGACAAAAATGCAGACTCAACAGTAGGAAAAACACTGTTGTCAAAATTGTTTAGCTCAAATGAAATCAGTCTACTAACAAGGTGTAGACGTCCAAAAATATTAATATTATTATTAATATTAATTTCCCTCCTATTCCTCTAACTATTTAATTCAACTTAATTAAATAGTTTCATTTCCCAATAGTTTAAACACTATTCTAATGTAT
>MU225083.1:2386718-2404242 GCA_018584345.1 Thuja plicata | reverse complement strand
ATTCATAGCAAATTGTGTGTTTGAGAGAGCACACCCACATATAAATCAAAATAAGCAAATCAAAATGAGTAGATTAGGGTGCAAAGTTACTCATTTTTAGCTTAATCAGATGTTATTTGGTGTCTTCATTGTCAGTTAGATCTCATACATGCTTTTCTTGTCATGATATGTTTGATTTTACATGCTTTTCTTGTCATGATATATAACCCGCTAATGTTTACATGTTTGAGATTTCTCCCAACAGATTGAAGATTTCACGTATACACACAAGGCTATCAATAGTAATATTGTTTCTAGGTGTTGCTCTCATTTCATGTATTGCAAAGACTCTAATAGAATAAATAGGCAACAACATTCTAAGAGGCTTACTCACTATAGTGTCTTCATCAATAGTTCTACCTGCTCCATGAATAATATTCACAATGTCCTTGATTCAGTTACTGTACTGTGTTATGTTTTCTCCTTCTTTCATTCTCATGTCATCAAAATTTCCTTGGAGACTTTCAACTTTATCTCTTTGCACATTTTCATCTCCTTCATAAACTTGTGTAATCTTGTCCCACATCTACTTGGTTGATGTACATGTCTTAATATCTTCAAATTCAGCATCAGTTAGTGAAGAAGCAAGTTATACCATCATAGTAGTGTGTTCATGTTTCTCACTCATCTGATTAGCAATCAAAGGTCCAATAGGTAGGATGAATTTAGTATCCAAGTATAGCGTTATGTCATCTCCAATCCCTGATAGGTATAGTCTCATTCCTCTCTTCCATGTGGAGAAGTTCTCCTTGTTCATCTTTGATGCGTTTGTCTTATACATCTTTTGATCTTTAGCTTAAGTCCTTGAACACTTTCCTTCTAAGCACTATATGCTCTGATACCAATTGTTAGATAACCGAGAGGGGGTGGGGGGATGAATAAATTATCTCTAGTTATCCTATAGTCCTAAATTCTCTCAAATGTATATAACAAAAATTTCAAACAGTTAAATCAACTTGATGAAATGTAAACTGTGATCTCAAACTTTAGTCCTGCCAAGTAGCAGTAAATCAATACTATGATTACCGATCAATGCAGATAAAGTAATGTGTAAATTAAAATAACAATCCACAATAATCATACACATTAACATAGATTTTTAACATGGAAACCCTGCTAAGGGAAAAACCACCTGGAACTGGTAACCCAAAATATTTCACTCTTCTGAAGTGAGCTCGATTAAGAGCCAACCCTGTTAAAGGTTATAATGCACACTGTTAAATGTGACATGGTTAGAGGATTTATCGCTGACAATTCTCTCTTGACCAATCATTCACTATGGGGTCAACAAGAAAACACTCAATATTCATTAGAATATCATAATAAATACTTTCACATCCTACTCGGTTAAGAGATTTATCTGTAACAATGGTTAAACTAATAGAGTAATGATATAATTCAAATACAACTCTATTTCTAGATTTTCATATCTATGCTAAGTACATAATACCTCTGATCAATTTGTTCACTTCATTTCCTCTTATTCTTCATACTATGTTCTTCTCGATAAATTCTCTTTCCTTTGTCGCTCGGTGTTGTTTGCATAAATGCTTGATTCTGTCTTTAACTAGTTTGATCATTCATGCATGAAGTTTTCATGTATGCACGTCAGTATAATGTATCTAATTCATAATGAATCTCTTATCTCTTATATATACATCATATCTCATTTAGTTTCCATCCTTTAGATTTTTCTTCTTAATCTCCATCATTGATTTTTCTGCTTAAACCTTCCTTGGCAGTTGTGTTAAAAACACATTTCAATCTTCTTTGTCTGATCATCTTTGAATTTTCATATCCATTTGATCTTCATAACAAATATTATCAATTACCTCAAAACCATCAATTTTCCATCTCATCATTTTAGTCGGCCTTGGTTTGATTAAATTTCTCAGTCAATACTGTGATGTGTCGGCGATCCCTAGTTCGGTTATCACTGTTCTTGGTATACACTATATTTACTTGGTGTTCACTGTTACTTGGTGTATATATAACTCTTCAATTACCAACCACATTAACTTTGTTTGTTCCAAATCTTTAACTCATAGTAAATTTTTTTTACCATAATGATAAGCAAATAAGTTGACATCAATAATACATTAACTGATTAATGTCTATCATCACATCTGTAACTTGATTGATCATCAACAAAATGAATTCAAACATACAATAAATTGTATTTCATCAATCTCTCTCTCTTCAAATCTAAAGAAAGAGTCTTCATGGTGACAGATCAACATTGGTAGGGTGTTTGTGCATTGCAACTTTGAACTTGCTGATATTCTTAGTTTCCGTCAACTCTTCATCTTCTTCATCTTTACCCATAATATATCTTCTTCTCAGTTTCCTCTTAGGGTGACTTGGCTCATAAGAGTTTGAACTTGTTTTCTCTTTCCTGAGCTTACCCCTTCAGCATCCTTTACCAACTTCTTCTTTTCTGGCTCAATAGATATATTAACTGTTGATGCTCTAGTTCCTGGTTGAGATGTGGTAGGAGTAGATTTCTACTGTGAACTCCTCTTCTTGGCTGGCTTGACAATTATCACTTTCTTTCCATTTGTGTCCTCTTCCACATCATTACCACTTTCCTCAAAATCACTAGATTGGTCCTCTCCTCGACCTATTGTGATCTGTACTGGTGCATCATCATCTTCTTCTTCTTCTCCAAGCATCTTCTCAAGATTTTTCACAATTTTATTTATTTTCCTCTCTATAGTTGCAACCTTCAAATTTGAAGTTATCTTAGATTTATCTTCATCATAGGTACCAAAATATTTTAGCCTTCCTATCTATTTCCTCTGCAAGTAGAGCTATGATAGCTACAAATGTTTCACCTATGTTTACTTCATAGGGTAATGGCCTTAGCCATGCTACCCTCGGCACTACAATTTGCACATAGGTGTTATCAGTATCAAATAGAAAGAAAACATCATTATAATGTTTCTCCACTAGTGATAATAGGATTCTTCTCCTTAACATCATCATTTTCTTGAACTCTACAAAGTAATTACCCATTATAGAATCAAATTTCTCTCCTAATTGTTAAATAAACTCATTTATCTGAACTGCTATTGGCCGGTCCTGACTCCATACAACATTTCCAATAGTAGGAAAAGTATTTTTTACATAGAATAATATGAAAACAAGTAAGGAACAAACTTACACATAGAGTTCTTTGCCTTCCTTATTGTTGATAGGTTGTCAACAAGTTGAGTGAACTGTAACTCGAAAAGATCATAAGTATGATCCTTCCTTACTATTTTCCATGCCTGATCAACTGCTACACATGGGACACTATCCAATCCACTGGATTGATAGAATTTGTGTGCAATGACTCTGACTCTGAAATCAATTTATGGATTAGTGATCGTATAAATTGACATCCCTCGTTTGTTCCACTCAACCAATGTGAGCTTTTCAATATCATCCTTTCTTTGACAACACATTGTATGCTTCCCTTGTACAATGGGATAACCAGTAACTTGGTGAATAATGTCTTTGGTAATCTTTACCGGTCCATTTTCCAATCGTAAACACATGTCATGTGCTCTTCTCAACATGATCTTGATTGATTCAACCTTAAAGTCATGCAGGAAGTCTAGGACACAGACTAACCCTTTCTCGACAATATGTTGATGATCAACCTTTAAAACTCCATTTTCACATAATTTGTCATAAGCTTCCCTTAATTCAAAGTCTCCAACTTCTCCAACTTTACACATATAACATGCTCTCACATCATGGATAAAAAGTACCTTAGGTGGAATCGATGATAGGGATCCTGTAAGATCTCCCTTCATCCCAATTTCAGGAATGAATCAGAAGTTTGGCGATGCACACATGTCTCTCTTGACTAACTGAACATTCATCACTTCCTTTCCTTGTCTTTTCACATGAAAAGATGAACTGGTTGTCATTGTTGTAAGTTAGGGTTCACGAAACAAGTTCTGTGTAACTTGGAAACAACTGATCTACAACCTTTTAATACTAGCCGGCGTTGCACAAGTGTAAACTTTTCAAAATCAGCTCAAATTTCTCTTGAAATGCCTTTAAACTACTCTATAAACTATGAATCACTGTGTGGAATGAATAATGAACACCTAAATTGATTATATACCCTCAAATAGTCAGATTAGGTCTTCAATAAATGATTTGTGCAGTGGTAGGTGGATAAAAGCTATCCTTGATCTTTGATTAAGTAGCTGAGTTATCACACACCACTCAGTCAAAATAGTGACTCAGTCAATACTAATGCTCAGTCAACTAACACTTGGTCAACATATCATCTCAGTCGGTATGAAAGCTCAACATGTGTTGATACTGATGCTCAACATCAAATATTCATTATAGTTCTTTTGCTCAGTTCTTGTCTCAGATCTGTCTTAATGCATCTTAACTTATGTAGATATGGACTTTAATACATGTTATGTTAGGAACTGTTGTAAAATATAGCATTTGAGGAAATAGTTCCTTACATACCTTTCTGCTTAATTTGAAGTAGTGTGATCACCTGATCCATTGGATTGGGTGATCTTGACTTCACTGGATCCACTACTGCTTGCTTCTTTTTTCTTTCTCCATGTCAGATTCATCTGATTCCTTATCTACTCAATAGTAGGTGTCAAGTATCTGGTCTTGCAATCTCTCTTTATATGATCTATCTTGTGACAACTATAGTTTACCATACTTCCATTCATCTAGCTCTTGGATTTACCTCTAAACTGTGTACTTATACAATTCTCTGCAACATGACCATATCATTGCAATAATGACAACTGTTCTTTGTATTATAATCCCAATTGAATTTCTTATCTTTCCTCAGTGTATTTCCTTGTTTCATGGATGTCCATTTGGATTTTTCACCGAGTCCACTGAATCTGGAATCTTGGGTTCTATGACCAAATTTCTAACAATTGTAGCAATGTCCTTGGAATCTAGGTGAAGTAGGTGTATTGCTAGTCTTTGACCTGCATTCATGTGTCTTATGTCCATGCTTCTTATAGTTAAAATAGTATCCATTGAATTTAGGTTTAGGATTTGACTTACTATACTTGCTTCAGCATATGTTTGTTGTGTGACCTAGTTTCCCATAGTGATAACATGTAGGCTTATTATTCTTCAAATTTGTATTCCTCAGTTCTCCACTCTTTGATGATTCTCCTTCTTCAGTGGAAGATTGGTGCTTAGTATGTCCAATTCCAAATGTGTCACTATTCCTTCTTGGTGATCTCATAAGTTCCTCAAAGTAGCTCAATTATTCATTCGGTTTGTTTATCCTCTCAATGACTTCTCTTTCAGATCTCAACTCATTTTTCAGTTGATTGTTCTCAGATCTCAGATATGTGATTTCAATTTCTTTTATGTTTATCTATTGATTTGCAGATAACAGTTGTTTGACCATGTCCAACTGATTTTTTGTGAGATTCTACACATCACTAGTCCTTTCATCACATCTTGTAGCCATCTATCTCTTGTCTTCTTCTGCCATTGTCTTAGCTTCCTCAGCTTTCTTCTTCTGATCAATCACCTCATATAGTGTTATTGATTGAGTTTCTTATTCTATCTTCAAACTTTTGACTTTTTCTTTCATTGTGTTGTTCTTCTGTAATAGATCTGCAATCACTGCATTGCTTTCTTTTGAATCATCATTGTCAAATAGACCTTCTGTGTCTTCTTCCTTATATTGAGTGTCTTTCATCTGAGTTGCCAATTCCTTCCTAGCTTTTAAAGATTTCCTTAATTCTTCTCTAGCTGTCTCAAGTTGTTGTAGTGCAAGATGAATATCAATCTTCTAATTCTCAATGACCTTTCCCAACTTATAAGCCTCCATTTCCAAGATCTTAACTCTCAAGTGGTTAGACTTCTTTTAAGAGAACAAAGATCTGATGCCAATTTTTGGAAGTCTAATATGGGAAAGAATTGAGAGGGGGGGTGAATCTAATCTATAAAAATTCTACAAATTCTTTAAAAAATGATTCAACCATGTATTCATAAACATAAACTAAAATTTTGTAAAGATTTAACATCTAATCATGAACACATAACACAAATATTTTGGTAACCCAAAAACCCTTGAAGGTAAAACGGGGGTGGGGATGACACCCAAAAATATTCACTAATGCAGTAATAAAGTGTGCCTGTTAGGGCTACAAATTTTTTATCACTTCTTATTATCTACCCTATGAGGGGCCTACCTTGTTAACAACTTCCAGACTTATACAATCTACCTTGTTAAAGGATTTAAACTTACAATAAAGTAAGCACTTGGTTAAGAGATTTACAAAGGCCTGTTAGGACCACTCTTTTAAGATATTTACCCTGATTCACTTGTTAGAATGTATCCATACTTGATCCTTGGTCTTCACTACAAATTTTGATAATAGATCTCCTCTTTCCAACTCTTAATTGATCTCTCAATCTTATTTATCTATGTTCTGCTCTTCACTTCTCTGCTCGGTCACTTTGTCTGGTCAATGCTTTAGATATGCAAAACATGCATATACTTCTCATCTCTTCTCTTCACATCTGCATCCAAACATACAATCTTTAACACACAGATTAGGGTTTGAAGCATCCCATAAATAGACCATCTAGATCAAGATCAACGATCTAGATCCATCATCTTTTTCAGCTTAGGCATCCTAATTTTGATTGGTTGCATGGCTTGCATAGGGATCCATGATCATAAAAATAGTGTGTAATTAATGCATTAAATTTCTATGCATGATCATTAAATTCTCCATAGAAGTCAGACAAAATGGTTTACCTCGGTGTTTGTGTCATTCCAAACACATATACAAAATCTATTTTACTCAACATAACCAAACACTAGTGCTCGGTCAATACTGTGTCACTCAGCATAAATATATATTGTCTCTTGACACTAACTCTTCTATGCAACTCGATAATCATTCTACTTGGTATCCATTGAGTACTCAGCAACCTCTAACTTTCTTAGCAGTAACTACTGCTCGGTCTCAACCTTAGTGGGATGGATCAGTCGTAGTGATGACTGACCAACCTGCCTTGATTATGACTAAGTGTGGGACACTAATAGAAAACAAAAATTAGAGATCAATAATTCTTTAGTAACTCCTTTTACTTTCTCAGCAAAAATAATAATAATAGCTTCAACTCTCTCTCTCTCTCTCAACTTACAAAATCATCCAATATATAGATGATTTTATTCCTCTTAATCTTATGTGTTAGGTATACTTTGAATTTCTCTTGATCGTTAGATCTTCTATCCAACTCGGTGACCATGTCACGTTTACCTTGGTACTTGTTGTTTTTCATGGAAATAAAAAAAATTATTTTTCCACTTGATCTATGCCTTAGATCTTCACTCTAAATTATTTAAATTGTTGATCATGTAACAATTCATTCTACGTGCTTTTAGAATATTAATTAATGCTCTGACAATCATTAAATGTGATTTGATCACATTTTGATTTAACTGTCTAACTTGATTAAATGATCTTCCATACTCAGTGTACTACACCTATGCTCAGTGTAGTGTGTCTCTCGGTAACTATAGGTGCTTGGTACTTTGTTACTTTATTGACTGCATTTGATTGATTGACTAGCTCGGTGTGAATTACTGACTCACCTAATGCTTGACTATCTCCTTTCACATTCTACACTTGTGTTTTTCACAATTTTACATATTTATACATTATAAGTTCATTAGAGAAATTAACCGCCTTCAAAAATATTTTACAATCTTTCTCGCTTAATGAACAAACCCTAAAACATGTTAACAATCTATAAAACTCTCTAACAAACTCAGGTCATCCTTGAAATCCATCGCACATCAATTTGACAAAGAAAAGTCAAACCAAAACACCTTCAATTTTCTTGCACAACCTCCAATAAATTTGATCACAATGATCATGATAATGCCAACTCATCGATCTTCGTGAATATTCAAAAACACCACCATCCCTAGAACAAATAAGCACTTACTGTAACATGGTGCATCATCACTGGTCAGAGATCTGACTGACTGTTCTAGGAAATGTTTAAGACTCCTTACTGAATGACCTTTTGTTACTTGAAACTTGGTCTTTTGATCATAAAATCATGATGCGGTCACACCAGAAACCTCATTACATAGTCCAGATAAACATATCATGACCACAACATCTATATCCAAACTTAGTTGACACAAAAATCAAATCAGTCTTCCTGTGCTACATCATGTTCTTCATGTTAACCTATCAACCTTCAATCAATCATAACTCATACAATACATAAGATCAACCTATGTCATCATAGATATAGTATCTAGATACATTACTTAGTCTTCCTGTACAATCGCACACACTCACTCTTACCACAGCTTGGGATTCAACCTATTGAACATAAATTAGCATAACAAGTACATAGTCAACCAACAAACACTAAGTTTACATGAATGACAACATCATAACTGAGAATCCTACCAAACACATACCATAACATCTCAAGATACTCAACATCAGTTATGCCAACACTGATGTCACTCTAGACCTTGTTGATGTATGGGGAAAGTCGAGTGACCAAGACCATCGGCCTCCTTTAGTTAATGATGTTCTTTCTATTTAGCAAATTTACTTTTTTTTTTCTTTCCAGAGTTTGATCCGGTTTAACTCTTGGGATGTGATCTTGCATCCACCCACCTTTTCAGTAAATGTGTAATAATATTTTTTAATTATAGAATACTAATGGACTTATTCATAAAAAAATATTGAATTGTGTTTCTTTTCAACAAACTATTTTCAATAAAAATTTACAATTAGATTAAACTACTTATATAACTTTAAAATTAAAATTATTTTCTTTTAAATATTAGTTATATATATTTTATTAATAAAGATAACCAAGTTCGATAGCTCCTGAGGGAAAGAAGCCAAGAATAAAACCGTCATTCCTCGCTAATATTACAAAATGTAGAAGAGGACTATCCCAGCAGAAAAAACTAATGCTATTAAACCCAATTACCGTCTAAACAATCAGAATTAAATAACTTTATGATTGTGAACAAAGAAAGGTATCCAAAATCCTTGCAAGCTTCCAACAATTGGAAACATAAGTAGTTCTAATTGATAATACAATATACATGATTAAAAATTCTTGGAGAGATGTAGTTAACAGAACAACATTACACACATTGGGACCCATGAAGAAGAAAATGACACCGAGAAATAAGAAAAAAGATGTATGTCTTAGCCGCATGACTAAGATGACACTTTCCAAAAATTCCGCTTGAATATAACAAAAATTAAGGTGAGAACTATTAGGATTGAGTAATACTGAGAAGGGGGGTGAATTAGTATTACAACACTTTAAATTAAACTTAAACCAATTCCAAATAAACCATAAGATTGCTGAAATGAAAAGAACATAAGAAAATAACACATAGATCATAACACGATTATTTGTTGTCGAGGAAACTCTAGCCAAGGGAAAACTCCGGTGGGGATGGTACCCACAAGAATGCACTAAATTATAATGTCCCTATTTGGAGACCTAGCCCTGTTAGGAGCTGAGTATTACATAGTACATTTCCTTGTTAAAGGAATCTCAACACTGTTAAAGGTATACAAAACCCTGTTAGGGGTTTATTGAGCTTACAGCTCTTACAACCAATACTTATGTTACAAAGTGTTCTCAGTCGTGAAAAAAAAAAAGCATATGCAATGCTTAGATATTTCTAGTTATAGCTCTCAATAATATCTGTCAACCTCTAATCTTGCATTTGCCATCAATCATCTCTAGCATCTCTTTTCCCTTTTCTTTCACCTCTTCACTTTACAAAATGTTCTTCATATATATGTGTTCCATCATTTAGTCGGCCCTCAAATACAATACAAAATAGAATAAATACTTATACAAAAAGTAAATACAATGTCGATGACCTTGTACTACCAAATTATAGGTAATTAACAATAAAAATCCAACTTAGCAAGTTTGGATTCTATCTTATACTCCCTCAATCATCGTGACTGTTCATCTTCTCTATTTCACTGTTCCACTATCTTTTCTTGTCTTCAAAACACTCTAATTCTATGTGATCAACACCAAAACACAAGCAGTCTTAACTGAAGGTCATACATGTCCCAAAGTGTCTTCCTCTAAGCTCGCAAGTCATCAACTATCATATATGATCTTCACTATCCAAAATAATACTGCTATACTCTGTACTTCTTTTTCTATACTTAGCCATTTTCAAGATTGTATCTCCAAAACTCTACTTAACTACAAGATATCATCATATCAGATGTTTTTCCATAAATGAAAACCCTCAAGTGTCTCATAAAAATCCAAAATGCATCACTTTCCAACAATCTCTCCCTTTGGTATTGATGGCAACACTTAGTGAAAAATGACTAAGTGTCCCAACAAACACTAACTGTTCTCTTCTCTTTTCCTCTAATGAAATTTTACTTTTCTCTTCTTTTCTTCTTTTCTAATTTTTCTTCTCTTCTCCCCCTTTGACAACAATGACAAAGTTGTACCCAGCATTTACCAAAATGTAGAATTTAGTGCTTGCTCACTAGTTTTAGAACATCTTGAAAGGAATCTTGCAATATCTTCACTTCTTCATTCCATGACTCTATCAACAACTGACTAACATGTATCACTCCATTCAATGCATAGGATGAAGTCTTTGTTTCTTTCAACTCCATGGGCATAGAATTGGTTAATGAATTTGCAGTCTTCTCCATATCAAATAGATAAACTTCAAGAAGTGATAGCTTGGGAGTGATTAAACTCTTTAGCAAACCAAATCTTGTCATTATTCTCCCTCTTTCTATATCCAAGACATTCAACTTATCAAAAATATTTGATACCTCTCTGTCCATCTCCAATATCGATTGTGAGGAGCTCTCACAACTGTCCATCATTCTATCCAGAGTAGCCATGTCCTTCGTCACAATGTCTTTAATATTCTAAATGTGTCTAATAGGGTTTATACAATAGCTGTATAACATCCTTCCATGTGTGACACAACTTTTGGCCTTTGATGTAGCTGATCTCAAAATACCCAAATCCCATGAAATAGACTGGCATACCTCCTTCAATTTCTTCTCTAGATATCTTTTCTCTGCCTTCTCTTTAGCGATCTTCACTAATGACTCATAGTGACTATCAAAATCATCTAGTTCCATATTCAGATTATTTGCATCATCTCTTCCTTTAAAAATAATAGGTACTGAAAGTAATTTATTCATAGTTTCAACTACTCTAGTAATTACCTTAACCTTTTTGTCTCCTTTCTACTCAAATATTTCTTTTTCCTTTGTGAATGTGATGAAGGATAGTCTCATCAATTCATCCTCATCCATACTTTCAACATATGTGCTTACATACTTATCCTTGCTTTCCAATAATAGAATAGTAGATGTGTCTATTCCATGATTTAATTCAACTCTTGCCTCTTTTCCTTTTGTTGTATCTATCTCTTCTCTCTATTCTAATTCTTCTTTCTGCTCTTCCTCTTTCTGTTCTTCCTCTTGATGTCCTTCTTCTTCATCTGCCACTGTATTATCATTGTTTCCTTCAAATGGGTCTTTTTCATCAAGTGAAGTGTCAAGGGTCATAGGCACACCAACAACAAATAAATGTGGTTTCTTTTCAGTACTCACTTCACTTTTCTCAACATTTGCCTCAACTGACTTAGAGGTCCCTCCAATTCCTATAGGTGTAGGCATAATAGGTTTACGAGGTGAAGTTTTCTCAGAAATATTGCTCATAAGTATCTGATCTATTGCCTTCTGAGTATCTTTTATGACTTCATCATATTTTCTTCCCATAATTTTCACTAATATTTCTTTAGTTCTCAACAAAGGTTTGATTTCCTCAATTATTTTCTCTCTCTCCTATACAGAAACTAATGGCAACATATCCTCAATAGCTTGACTCTTAATTGCCTCATCTTCTATATGTGCGATTTGTTTTCTTATCTCCAGTTTACCATACGATTCCTTAGGTATACTCTCTCTATCTCGAATAGGTTCTTCTTGAAAACAAGTAGTTATTCAATTACCATATCTTCTATCAAGACTTGATTACCAGAGTCATACCTCAGATAGTATCTACTTAATGTGTTTAGGTTTCCATATCTTACAATCCTTTTCTATAGTATCTTCTTGTCTAGTTTCCATAGTTGTCTTACATTGGTAGTTTATTTTTCAACTTTCTTATTAGCTTCCACTTCAAATTTTTTCTTGTTAGGGCTATTTGGTTTGGTTGATCTAGTGGTTCTTCTTGGTATGCTCATAGGTGTCTCTTCTAATATTGTCTCCTCAAGTGTGGTGGATAGGCCAATAACGGTAGAAGTGGGACTTACTATGTTTTCTACTTCAGAAGATAGAAGGGCTGCAATGCCAATGCTCATTGATCCAGAAGCACCCTCATTCCTCTTATTCCTTACTTCCTTTATCTCTTCCTTAGTCATTCCAACCTTAGCTGCCATATCATCAACCATTTTCTATATATTTATCTTCCTTATACCTCTATACTGTTCTCCTCTAACTTTAGCTAATTTATCTTCATATGTGCCCCATCTCTCCTCAGATGTATCAACTTTAGATGCCAAAACATGTTCTACTTGCATAACCAGAACTTTTGAAATCACTTCACAGCCCATAGGGTAACACCATTTCTTCCTTGGTACAACTGCCTCAAAACACACACAATCAATTTCAACCATGAAACAGATTGTATCCTTGCATCTCTCAACTAAATCTTCAAGAATTCTGATTCTTTCCTTCATTTTCCTCTGTAGAATTTTGATCATCCCAAATAGTTCTCCATCCACCCATGTATTTTTTTGTCTTTAGTAACTCTATGATATCTGAATAATAGTGGGTATGTTTTCCATCAATGCTCTAGGGTGCATTTTGTTGGTTCTTTTTTACGCTGTGATTACTAAACAACCACCTTTTCACCCTTTGATATATTTTGAAGAGTAGCCAACTCCCAAAATTCAACCAAGATTGAAAAGGACCAATTAACAAGGATGCAAATCCATCCTTCTATGCTTTAGGTTCTACAAAACCAAGGGGGGGACACCCTTTAACACCTTCAAATATTCAGTAAGGTGTCAAACAACAGTGATCTCACAAAGGTTTCAACATGACCGAGAGATACTAGGTGACCGACTAATCACCCATTGAACGTCGACCTTGAAGTGGAGCATGAGATTAGTACAACACCACAAAACACATAAAACCTTTAGATATGTCAGATTTTATGTTTAAAATGTAGAATATAACCAAGATTGAACTGAATACATGCATTAGTATAGAAGATACTAATCACCAGCCAATGCTTTATCCATGGGCAATGTCCTTTAACCAAAGTCAGAAATGCAGTAATCAACAATTGTAAATGATTCTAAGCCATAAATACTATTATTCCAAATCATTACTACTTATAGAAATCCTCTTGTAGACATCCGAATGAAACTATGTCACATCAACAACATCATTTAATTTGATCCTAGATCAGAACTGAAGAATGATAACACATGCATAGGTAAACCCTATGCAGAGAATTAGAAAATTCAAACTCCGCAAGATTGACACCAAGGAGAGATATGAATCTTGAAATTCTGTATTAAGTATGAAAAAACACATTACTGCACACAAATTTGCAATCAGACAAACACCTCATCAAAAAACTGCAAAAGACCAATGACGTTCTATGCTACCCTGAAATAAAACTAATACAATCAAGAAGCTATATCTCTAATGGAACCATGAAATGACTGGAAAATCCTAGAGCTAGTACTCTGCAACTCTCTATGGAGACCAGGATTCGGAACCCTGTACAATAGCCAGAAAATTGAATATGTAAGAAAAGAAAATCACCAGATTGCTCCTCCAACAAACACCTGTCCTCTTCCCAAAATCTCTGAAAAACTGCCTTGCCTCAACTTCTTAAAATCTGATTTTAAGTTGTCATTCTTTCTCTATTCTATTCAAACTGATTTGATCCTATACCAAAATGGACTGCAAAATTAGAATCCTTATTTTAATACCTTTCCAACGGTATATGATACTTGGTATTTTTGATCAAATATGGCTTGCTAAATAATTTATAAAATTTTTCCCTCCGGTGCATACTTTTTCAACAGTTTGAAATATTTGTGCCTCTTCAATAGTTAGACTATTGAATTGAAATGATATTTCATTTTAATATCTAAATATTTTATATCCTATGAAATTTCTCCATTTTCTATTTTACTTCTCCAAATTTCTCCATTTTCTCTAGATTCCACCAAAATCTGCCAAGTGTCAATTAGGCTTAATGGCTTATAGGTTAGATTTCTTGCATCTTCCTTTTAAGCCATTAAGTCCACCGTTGGATTTCATTCAACTTGCATTTCTTTTAACCCTTTCTTTTTTGAGATAAATTCATTTTAATTCCTTTTAAATTTGCACATTTTACCAGATTGTGCCACATGACACCCTTTTATTGGTTATGTGTGACCACTAGGCACCATGTGTCATCCTTTGATTGGTCTGACAATCTATCTGGGCACCTCTATCACCTTCTTGTGCCACATGTCAATCTTTGATTGGTTACTTCTGTATTGCACCGGATCTTACCATGTGTCTGGGGTGCCATGTATCGCCATGGCTTAATGGCTTATGCGTTAGTGTAAAGGGGGGAAAATGGGTAAGGAGATTGTTTATTAATTGTTGTTTGATTTTTTTAGAGTGTGTTGAGTTCCTTAACCCTAATTTACATTTAATTGAATTTGATTGATTGTATATTACAATTGTGACTAAGGAGAAGAAAATATGTTCCACTTCTACTCCCAAATGCACCAATGGAAGATCCAAGTTGATCAACCCAATAGAAGGGCTAATGCACAAATGAATCAATTATTTGGAAAAGGGAGTAAAGAATGAGATCTTAAATTCTATTAATTATTAAGTAAATATGATTTATTATAGTAATTGAAAAGAATAGGAAGAAGAACCAACCTTGAAATATTGTAGATCAAAGAATATTATTTTATGAGGTCTGTAGACTATTTATGGAAAAAATGAAGTATGATCCAGAACCGGAACGGAGAGATGAACAAAACCCAGAAATATTTTTCCAATCCAATGTCATCTTATGAAAAAGGTTGACCTTGACCCACAAATGTCAACCCTAACCCAATAATGTTGACCCTGACCTGCACAGGTCCAACAGAGAATCTGTTCACGGAGTCAGAAAGAAAGCCGAAAAGGGTATCCAGATCTATGTCCAAATATGTAGTCCCGAACCTATTCCTACAAAAAAAAAGAGAGATTTTTTTATTGGGGGGGAGGGGTTTTCCTTAGTCAAACCCTAATTTAGGAATTAACCTTGAAATCAATAAAGTATAGAATGCTAGCAAGTAGTAGAATTGAATCTAAGAATGAAGCTATGATATTCAATAGATATGCAATTATAATTCAAATGTATGCAAGTATGTAAATATGAAAGCTTGGACTTTAGAAAACATAAAAATCCATGATTGTATGATTGAAATCCACCTTGAAGAGATGATGAAAGATTCTTGAGGATGCACAAAGGATCTTGAAGGAAGATCACACCACCATGATGGCTAAATCTAGGGTTTGAATGATGAATCTTGAATGTTTGAACCTAATCCCTTCAAAGGCTTCAAAGCTTGAATCCTTGATATTCAATGGAGAACTTGAATGCTTGAGAGGAAGACTTGAACACCTTGAGAGCTTGAAAACATGTTGAATAATGGATGCTTGAATGTCCTTTGAATGCTTAGTTGCCTTAGCGCTTGTTACTTGATAATGGTTAGAGAAAATAAGAGGAGAAGGCTCCCTTTTATATGAAACTAGGGCACAATCTTCTAAGGAGGCTGACATAGGATAATTAAATTTCCATTAAAGCCTTTACCTTTAGGAGAGGACCTATATTAAATATAATTTAGGAATCAATGCTTTGAAACCTGAAATAGCCGACCCAGAAGCAGGAAAATTGAATTTTGGATGACCCCCGGCAGCCGACATGCTTCCAGATTCAAAAGGGGGACCCTGGTCAGGGTCAAGGTCAACCCTGACCTAGGTCAAGGTTGAGGTTGACCCTGACCTATGTCAAGGTCAAGGTCAACCTTGACCCAGGGGGTTAGAACCCCTGGAAAACATGCCAGGTGGGGTAGAAGGTGCCCGGAGAGGCCCAATAAGGGTCCTAATCAGGCACAGAAGTAGGGGATGATGCAAAAATGGGAGGATGATATTATGGAGGTCAAAAAAATCCCCTAAGGAGGGATAAACATTCTTAACATGGAAGTGCTTCCATTTTAAGATGATAAATTAAGCCCCCACTTTAGCGAGAGAATGGAAATTGAACATACTCACGGTAAAGTTAGACGAAAAAGATCTTGGTGGATTGTAATGAGGTAGAATATCACTAAGTTAGGGACATGAGCCCCAGGACTAAGGATTCTAACTCAACATACATGCATAAATATATGAAAGTAAAGAGAAATCAATCATAGAAAATATACATGACTACATAAGACAAGAACAACACCATAGATAACATAGCTTCATGATCTAATCCTACTAGCATGAAAGCAAAAGAGAGAAGAGAAAGTGATTACCTCGCCTAGTAAGATGCCCACCTTACTATGAATCACCAAGGAGGGAGAGCCCCAAACAGGTTCACCCACAAATTGTGCTTGTAATTGTAAATGCGTCTTCTGACAGCTTTTGAAAATATCCATAGATCCACATTATTGTATCACTATGGAATATAAAATGCATGTCCATTCAGGATTTAGCAACTTATGTGCGTTACCTTACAAGGATTTAGCATATCATAAAATTAAAAAGGGTGCATATATCTTTAGGATTTAGCAACTTATGTGTGTTACCTTCCAAGGATTTAGCAAACATAAAAGTAAAAATGCGTGTCTCTTCAAGATTTAGCAACTTATGTGCGTTATCTTCCAAGGATTTAGCATGTTGTAAAATGTAAATAAATTTATACTATAGTACAAGGGAGACCCTATATATGCCCCCCTCCTTATCATGGCTACCTACTAGGCAGGATAAGGAAGAGGAAGAGGATACCTACTTCACAAGGTAAGAAGATATCCCGCTTTACAACAATGTATACCATTTTCTTAACGAAGAGTATTGACCCTTACATCCAAGAGCATAGATAATCATCAAATGGATATGTCACTTATGGAAAAAGGATCCTCAAAGAGGAAGAGATTATCAACAAGAGCCCTACCATAGAGGAGTGCTTAGGATAAAATTTCATCTTCTAAATAAAAGAGGGACCAAAGATTCAATCATCAAGCCCCTTGTCATCAAGAGGAAGAGGAATCTTGGAATGAAGGAGTCAAACTCTAACCCAAAGTAAGAGCAAGAGTTTATCAGAAACATAGTTTACAAAATAAAGAAGAGGTGATGACCTAGGACAATCACCTCTCATATAAGAGGGTATCAATAGTCAAAACACAAATCTT
>MU225083.1:2359219-2386256 GCA_018584345.1 Thuja plicata | reverse complement strand
TCATTAACTGGACATACACCTTTTTAGCCACATCTTGAGGAGTATCAGGGTAGTCTAAGGTAGGTGTTGGAAGAAGAATATCAAGAGGAGGATGATAGTTAAGATCAGCTACCTCAAATTGAGAAGGCGGGAAGCCTATACCATGCATATTTTGTTTAGGAGATACATTGATCGGGTTTTTAATGCCATGTTCATTAACACCAAGCCCTAAACCCTTATAACCTTGTTTATCAACCATAGTATATCCGGTAGTGTATCTATCTTTCAAAGCTTCTATAGGAGGTGATTGGTTATGATGCTCATGAGAGAATTTCATGTAAGGTGGAACAATAAGTTTAGGAGAAGTTTCTTTGGATTTTCCTTTATTATCACCATGTATAGGATAACAAGGAGAAGGTAAATCTAGAAATTCTTGCACATCCTCATCTTGTACCATAGTTTGAGCCTTAACAAAAGTGTGAGACCAACTAGGGATGGAAGATGGAAGAATAGGATTGGGATTATTAAGAATTATTGGATTAAGAAGATTAGGCAATGGGGTATCATCCACCAAATTCTTCACATTATCCAAAAGAGCAATAAGTCCACTACACAAATCCTTAATTAAAATTTTGAAAGTAGGGAGACAAGTATTGGTCAATCTTAAAATAGCATAAGCAAGTGAAACATGAAGATTAACAAACATGATAAAGTGGATGATACTCTCATAGACATCATAGGTACTATAAAGAGATGCTAAAAGAAGCATAATGAGAAAAATAACCATACACCAAAAGAACTTGATAATGAAAATGCAAGAAGTGTTTTTGTATTTTATGAGTATTTAAGATTTTTTTTTTAATTTTTGTATTGAAAAGTGAAAATTCTAATCTAAGATGTAAATCTAACACCAAAGAGAAGGAGTTGTCTATCGCGGGTTCACCAAAATGTAAAGGGGGGGAAAAGGGGTAAGGAGATTGTTTATTAATTGTTGTCTGATTTTCTTAGAGTGTGTTGAGTTCCTTAACCCTACTTTACATTTAATTGAATTTGATTGATTGTATATTGCAATTATGATTAAGGAGAAGATAATATCTTCCACTTCTATTCCCAAATGCACCAATAGAAGATCCAAGTTGATCAACCCAAAAGAAGGGCTAATGCACAAATGAATCAATTATTTGGAAAAGGGAGTAAAGAAGGAGATCTTAAATTATGTTAATTATTAAGTAAATATGATTTATTATAGTAATTGAAAAGGATAGGAAGAAGAACCAACCTTGAAATATTGCAGATCAAATAAATTTGTTTTGTGAGGTCTGTAGACTATTTTTGGAAAAACTAAAGTATGATCCGGAACCGGAACACAGAGACGAAAAAAACCTAGAAATTTTTTTCTGATCTAATGTCAGCTTATGAAAAAGGTCAACCTTGACCCACAAATTTTGACCCTGACCCAATAATGTCGACCCTGATCTACACAGGTCTGACATAGAATCTATTCATGAAGTCTGAAAGAAAGCTGAAAGGGTATCTAGATCTGTGTCCAAATCTGTAGTCTCGAATCTATACCTACAAGAAAAAGAGATTTGTTTGTTGGGGGGGGGAGGGGTTTTCCTTAGTCAAACCCTGATTTAGGAATTAACCTTGAAATCAATAAAGTATAGAATTCTAGCAAGTAGTAGAATTGAATCTAAGAATGAAGCTATGATATTCAATAGATATGCAATTATAATTCAAATGTATGCAAGTATGTAAATATGAAAGCTTGGACTTTAGAAAACATAAACCTCCATGATTGTATGTTTGAAATCCACCTTGAAGAGATGATGAAAGAGTCTTGAGGATGCACAAAGGATCTTGAAGGAATATCACACCACCATGATGGCTAGATCTAGGGTTTGAATGATGAATCTTGAATGTTTGAACCCAATCCCTTCAAAGGCTTGAAAGCTTGAATCCTTGATATTCAATGGAGAACTTGAATGCTTGAGAGGAAGACTTGAACAACTTGAGAGATTGAAAACATGTAGAATAATGGATGCTTGAATGTCCTTTGAATGCTTAGTTTCCTTAGTGCTTGTTACTTGATAATGGTTAAAGAAAATGAGAGCAGAAGGCTCCCTTTTATATGAAACTAGGGCACAATATTCTAAGGAGGCTGACATAGGATAATTAAATTCCCATTAAAGCCTTTAACCCTAGGAGAGGACCTATATTAAATATAATTTAGGAATCAATGCTTTGGAACCCGAAATAGCCGACCCGAAAGCAGGAAAATTGAATTTTGGATGACCCCCAGCAGCCGACAGGCTTCCAGATTCAAAAGGGGGACCCTAGTAATGGTTGAGGTTGACCCTGACCTAGGTCAAGGTCAAGGTCAACCCTGACCCAGGGGGTCAGAACCCTTGGAAAACATGCCAGGTGGGGTAGAAGGTGCTCGGAGAGGCCCAATCAGGGTCCTAATTAGGCACAGACGCAGGGGATGATGTAGAAATGGGAGGATGATATGATGGAGGTAAAAAAAATCCCCTAAGGAGGGCTAAACAATGTTAACATGGAAGTGCTTCCATTTTAATACAATACAGTTAGATCTCATGGATCTTTCTCATTAAGCCATTAAGTTGGCCATCGATCTCACTACCTTGGGATCCACACCGATATGACAGGCCTCTCTAGCATGCTACCATGTCATAGCCACCTTTTTGCATTTCTATCATCCCAATTGTCACCTCTGCCACATTTCATGACAGCTTAATCGATTATCCTTAAGATCCCTCCATCTTCCTCCCAAAGCCATTAAGAAAACTGTTGATCTTCGCTCTCCTCAGGAAACGTACACAACCTACATCCTTTTGTGACAACTCACCTGCCACATCATCCCTGTGGGTCCCTCCAAAATTGGGTGTTTTTCCTCCATGCATGCTTCCCAATACATCTACCACCTGCGCGTGGAGAGCCTTCGGGCTTCTTCTTCTTTTTACTTGTGCATTTTACCTTTTAAACATTTAGAATACCCACTTCCAAATGAATGTGGGACTAAAAATTTTGAGTTTTTTAAAGTTCTCTTGTAGTTTTCCTCAAAATTTATGGGGCCCACCTGCACATTGATCCCTCCAGCCCACGTGGTCTCCAAGAGCTTCTAGCTCTTACTTCATATCATTAACTGAGTGGTTTAGTATATAAACGTCTAAAAATTATCCCCCACGTTGTATGTGGGATAATGCATTTTCAAAAACTCCCTACCAAAACTACCTGCACATTTTGATAGCATTCACCAACATGCTTCCCCAATCCTCCATTTTTTCATAGCCTTGCCTAGGCTTCTATTTATTTAAACACAACCTTCAACTCTGATTTATTGCGCAACCATTAAATTGGCATACGCTGGCTTTTTTCCAGTGGGCCGCTCTAGCAACTCTTTGTCCTACATTCAACACGGACCATTGCATTTACTTTGGTTTTGTATTAGTTAATGTTCTATCTGCTTCCTTTTGATGCATGTGGGCCATTTTGGGTCTGCATTTGATTGAGTTTTTTGAAATATTTAATCTCCTTCCTTCTGATGTTGCGCAATGCATGCTGGAAAAGGTTGTGGAGCTGACTTTACACCTTCCTACCGGTATTTCTTGAATTTTTAACTACCCCATGCATGGGCTTCTTTATTTCCATGGTGGGGTGAGTTAAGAGCTCTTCATTTGTTGTTTAGCGCAGGCCTTCCACTCCACATGCTGCACAGCCCTTTGGAGCTTTCTTTACTTTGTTGCGTAGATACTTACTTCCCAATGGCATTGGCCATATACCTGCCATTTTCTTTTTTAAAAGTTTTAAAATCTCAAAAAGAATCCCCCACAAACTGCCTATGCAGCCCCCTTCATTTGTTGTTTCAATTCTTTTGCAAATTGTATTTGTTTATTAGTTTTTTAAAATGGTTTTCACCTTTATTACTGGCATGGACTTTGGTCTCTCATCCCTGCCAATAGCTTTTGCTTTAAATGTTTCCTCAGCCCCCCAAAATCTGCATGGGCATTCACTTGGCTTTGAAACTTGGTTTATTTCCCCAGCTATTATGTTATTTTTTGTCATTTTGTGCTCACCATGAATAATAAGCAAATCAGTATCCATTAAAGTAGCTACATGATTTTAATGTGGTAATGGAGTGTCCCCTTCCACTTCTTGAATAGCCCATTTATTTGTTAAAACATCATATACACTCAAGTAATCTTCTTTGACAATTCTCGAATCATCTTTACCCCCAAATAGAATACTATATGCTCTAATTGTAGTCAAGGAATGGTAACCTCTTGCACATGGCAATTTTCCACCAGGATTCAATGCATACCACTCTAGAGAATCTGTACGGAGGAGAGAAATATCCTCCAGCCAGTGAGGATCTGGTTCTCCATAACCTCCCACATGCATCCATACTCTGAATATAAACCATTACATAAATTTTCCACAACACATCAAACTAGCAGTCTTTATAATGACTTTTTACATTTCTGTGAACTCCACTCACTAATGGCAAGTAGCTTCTAGAATGAGCCTTGAAAACTAACTGAATAACACTTTGCACGAATGGGAACAAGAGAACCCACTCATCTCCAACATCTAAGCATGGTTTCCAACTGGATTGGCATGAAAGCATCAAACCCATAAAATAATAACATTCAAAGTGGGCTAATTCATATATTTTGCAACGAGAAGTACTCAAACATATGCAAACCCTGCCAGAAGTGCAAATTGGAAAGAAACTAGATTAAATCCTGAGGAGTCTTCACTTGGAAAGGTGATTCATTCATCAAAAAGGAATATGTATGCAAAAGGGATTTTCCAGATTCAACCTTTTGTGCAAGGTGCAACTGATCAAACTTTGCAATTCCAGCAAACAGTGCAAATACAAATGCAGAAATAGCATAAATCTCATTCGGATTGACTTTTGCAAGACTACTAAAACATGCCCCGAGACTTCACCACCGGTTTAGGTAATACATTTACATGCAAAGAGAATGGTCTCACAATTGGTTCTTGAAAACAACTTTATTATAAAAATTTATCACTCTATGAAAGTGACCATTCTGTAAACTTCATTCTGTTCTGCATTGGCAATCTGCAAAAACTCCTTCAAATTTGAATTCAAAAACCCATCAAGAAGAACCCTCAGAATCTAAACCTATGAACATGGATTCACCTTCACATAAGGAATGTATAACTTTAACTAAATTTCTCTAAAAATAGACTAATCAATTGGTATTAATATGCATATTTAGCGATTAACAACTTTCAAAACCTAAAACACAGTGAATTGCAGCAACTGGATTTGGAATTGGTCAGGAAAAAAGGTCAAACGGGTTGAGCTAGGGATAAAAATATTTAGGAAGGAACAATTTCATGTTTGAAATGTAGGGGAAAAGTCAATTATTCAAGAAATTCAACCAGTTATAACTTGTAGAAGCTCAAAGTACTCTATTTAGTAATTCTGCAAATTACATTCTGAGAAACAGAATTAATTGCAAATGGAATGACTTTGGAAAACTGTGCAAATGAACTCATGAGGGTCTGAAAATGGAAACAAAGATTCTATCTCATGCCTACAACATCTCAGCATAATCCTTATATCATGAAACTTTATTCGGGTAAATATGAAAGCATGGAAATTAGGTCATTCATTATAATCAGGCAATGTGCAGAATGCAGATTTAAATGAACACCTCAGAATGACCCTCTTCAAAAATCATCAAAAATGATATTTGAAAGTTGTGACCCATTACATCTACCCCATGATAGCTTTTGCATATGTTTCCCAAGTTGTATCTCATACAAATCATCAGGTCATATTTTATTTGCACTTCAATTAGGCATCTTCCAAGAGTTTTCAGGGGTACTTACCTTGCCTTAGAGAAAATTTTAAATTGGTCACTCCAAATTTGTGCCAAATTTGAGAGTACCAACAGTGGCTCTATCTAGGGATGCATGCCCTTGTGGGCATGTAGAGAATTCAGAATCTCTTGGTGAAGCAGACCACACAAAAATTAGACTTATTCTCAACTTCCCAAAACTGGGTTCCTTATTGAAAACACAAAACAACTAACACACAATTGAAAGAAAAGCGCCTTTAAAACATATAAAATATTCAAAAATGGCCAACCACCATCAAACTAAACTTACCTCTTACCCCTATTAAAAACTTGATTCTCATTTCCATGGATTAGAGGTAAGCTGAAATTACCACTATCATATGCTTGATTAATAATGCTTCAATTTTTTATGAGCACATCATAGTAAAAACCATCAACGCAATCATTATCCCTAAATACTTGGGAATAAATAAAATACTAAAAATCCTGATTATCTTGTGACATAAAAACATCACACCCTTGACCATCACTGACAAGCTGAAAAAGAAAACATTCTAGCTCCTTTTCACGGATGGAATCAAACTCATCACGAACACTAGTTTGCACCAAAACATAAACTTCATTCACAACATTAATTTGTAAACTAGGATAGAACTCTTTCAAACAAATATCTGATTGCATTAGACTAGATATAGCTTTTTGACCATGATCTCTATCAGCATCTTCCAAGTCTGGAAATGTATCATCAAATAACTATTCATTTTCCATTTGCAAATCTAAAAACACACATGTAGATTTGTCACTCTTCTCAAGGAAGTAATCAACATTATGATGTATACAAGAACCATTCACACTAATCTCATCCAAATCTGAATCTATACTAGTATATGATTCATCATACTCATCATATTTAACATAATCAAATGTCTCAAAATCATATGCATTTCCATCTTGCATATTGTTTGCCTCAGAAGTAGGAATAAGAAATTCGGCATAGGTTTCATACTTTGCATCCATTTTCATGTCTTCATTACCAAAGCATATATCAACTGGGTATTGCAAATTAGAATCTATATTTTATGCATACCTTTGAAAATCAACAGCTAGTAGTTCTGATACTTTTTTTCTGCTCAATGAAAATTGGACTTCATTTTCATTTCTTTCAACCTCTCCCTTACTGCTGCAAATACCTTCGCCATTAGGAACAAGGATTGAAGTTTCTTAGCTCATACCTTTTGGTGCAAAGGAATCATCCCAGCCACTCTCATCCACATAATAACCATTCTCTTTCTGATCACAAGACTCTTCCCTAAACTAAGAACAGAGGTCTGCCCTACCATGCTGATAATAAAACAAATCTTCAAATCCAACGGAAACATCCGCAACTAGATTCTCATCTTTGACATCTTGATATTCATCTACTTCACTATCAGCATCATAGTCAGCATTTTCTGCACAACTAGATTCAGCATCATCAGTACTTTCAAATTCATAAATCCATTTCTTAACCAGTTTAATGCCTTCCTCTCTAAATGATGCAGACCAAAATACTGACTTAGGCATACAAAGCTCTAAGAACAAATGCAGATATGTATAGTCTTGAAGTTCAATCCCTTCTGGCAGCTTATCATATGCATTGGAAAAATTTTCATAAAATACATGTATGGATTCTTCATTTATTTCTCCTACATGTCTTTTCAAAAACAAGATGGCTTGGTTTTTTATTCTTTGATCAAATAATGCAATATCCTTTTGGATTTCCTCAAGATTTGCAGGAAATTTTTTAGATATAGGAAGCATATCCTGATCTATTGAATCTAGAATCTCTATTGCACTATTTATCAACAACACATCTTCTTACTCACAAAGATTTCATCCAACTATGCAATCATTTGTTTCACATAACATCATAACATACTTTTGAATCTGATGACTGAGATTATAAACAAGAAGTATTGGAAAATTTTAAATTCACTTTCCTTTTCTCTAGTGACTTCTTCACCTAGTAAGGAAACAAATCTATCTTATTAAAAATTTTAGGAAATAACTGGGAAAATTCATTTGCTTCTATCCTTATTTATTTCCTTCTAATTTGTCAGTCCACCATTGAATCTTTCAAGCATCTGCTAGATCCTTGCTGCAAGTGTTCCCAACTTATAATCACATTTCTTTCATTTAAATGCACACTGGTGCAGAGATCTTTCAGATTCACCACTCACTGCTATGAGAATGTATATAACTTTAATAGAACAAGGACATGTTGGGATTCAAACAAAGATAACAGGTTTTTAGCAAGTCAATTGGATTTGACACATTTCTTTCACAAAGAAGACATTCAAAATTCTTTTAACAACACAACCAGGATGACAATTAGGATCTGGAGAACTTTCAAATTTATAAATATTTAGGGCTCTTATCCTCAAATGGATATGGCAGAAATAACTAGATTTACAAAAAAACTAGCCAGGAGTCTAGCTCAACTTGATAAACCTGAATCATTTAAGACAATATAAAACTAGAGACTCTTCAAAAATGTTTTGCAATACTTTTGCCTCTATCCCCAGCGAAGTCACCATTTTTTTGATGACTCGGATGGGTCAAATAATATACTCAATGAAACACTAGATATTCTTTAAAAGTTTAGCAAGATTTTTCCATATCTTTCCCCAACAGAGTCACCATTTTGTTGGTTCTTTTTTACACTATGATTATTGAACAACAACCTCTTCACCCTTTGATATATTTTGAAGAGTAGCTAACTCCCGTTATTCAACAAAGAATGAAAAGGACCAATTAACAAGGATGTGGATCCATCCTTCTACCCTTTAGGTTTTGCAAAACCAAGGGGGGGACACCCTTCAACACCTTCAAATATTCAGTAAGGCGTCAATCAACAATGGTCTCACAAAGGCTTCAACATGACCAGGAGATACTAGGTGACCGACTAATCACCCATTGAACGTCATCCTTGAAGTGGAGCATGAGATTAGTACAACACCACAAAAAACATAAATCCTTTAGATATGTCAGATTTTATGTTTAAAATGTAGAATATAACCAAGATTGAACTGAATACATGCATCAGTACATAAGATACTAATCACCTGCCAGTGCTTTATCCATGGGTAATGTCCTTTAACCAAAGTCAGAAATGCACTAATCAACTATTGTCAATGATTCTAAGCCATAAATACTATTAGTCCAAATCATTACTACTTATAGAAATCCTCTTATAGACAACTGAATGAAACTATGTCACATCCATAGAATCATTTAATCTAATCCTAGATCAAAATTGAAGAATGATAACACATGCATAGGTAAAACCTATGCAGAGAATTAGAAAATTCAAACTTCTCAAGACTGACACAAGGGAGAGATATGAATCTTGAACTTCTGTATTAAGTATGAAAAATCACATTACTGCACACAAATTTGCAATCAGACAAAAAACTCTTCAATAAGCTGCAAAAGACCAATGACATTATATTCTACCCTGAAGTAAAACTAGTACAATCAAGAAGCCATATCACTAATGGAACCATGAAATAACTGGAAACTCCTGGAACTAGTACTCTGTGACTCTCTATGGAGACTAGGATTTGGAACCCTTTACAATGGCCATAAAAATGAATATGTAAGAAAAGAAAATCACCAGATTTCTCCTCCAACAAACACCTGTCCTCTTCCCAAAATCTCTAAAAACTGCCCTGCCTCAACTGCTTAAAATATGATTTTAAGCTAAGTCATTCTTTCTTCATTTTGTTCAAACTAATTTGATCATGCCTTAAAATGGACTACAAAATTGGAATCCTTATTTCAATACCTTTCCAACGGTATATGATACTTGGTATATTTGATAAAATTTGCCCTGCTAAATCATTTATCAAACTTTTCCCTCTGGTGCATACTTTTTCAATAGTTTGAAATATTTGTGCCTCTTCAATAGTTATACTATTGAATTGAAATGATATTTCATTTTAATATCCGCATATTTTATATCTAGTGAAATTTCTCCATTTTCTATTTTATTGCTCCAAATTTGTCCATTTTCTCCAGATTCCACCAGAATCTGCCAAGTGTCAATCAGGCTTAATGGCTTATAGATTAGATTTCTTGCATCTTCCTTTTAAGCCATTAATTACACCATTGGATTTATTTCAACTTGTATGTATTTTAACCATTTCTTTTTTGAGATAAATTCATTTTAATTCCTTTTAAATCGGCACATTTTACCAGATTGCGCCATGTGGCACCCTTTGATTGGTTTTGTGTGACCACTAGGTGCCATGTGTCATCCTTTGATTGGTTTGGCAGTCCATTTGGGTGCCTCTATCACCTACTTGTGCCACATATCAGTCTCTAATTGGCTACCTCTGTATTGCACCAGATCTTGCCATGTGTCTGGGGTGCCACGTGTCTGCACGGCTCAATGGCTTATGCATTAAATCTCATACATCTTTCTCACTAATCCATTAAGTTGACTATCGATCTCACCACCTCAGGATCCACACCGATCTGATAGGCCTCTCTAATGCACTACCACATCATCACCATCTTGTCACCTCACTGTCATCCCGGCTGTCATCTCTACCACATGTCGCAACGGCTTAATCGCTTATCCTTAAGATCCCTGCATCTTCCTCCCTAAGCCATTAATTGAATCATTGGTCTACACTCACCTCAGGAAACATGCACAACCTGTATCCTTTTATGCCAACTCACCTGCCACATCATCCCTGTGGGTCATGCTAAAATTGGGTGCTCGTCCTCCATGCATGCTTCCCAATTCATCCACCACCTACGCGTGGAGAGCCTCGAGGCTTCTTCTTCTTTTTACTTTTTGTGTGTTTTACCTTATAAACATTCAAAATACCCACTTTCGGATGAATGTGGGACTAAACATTTTGAGTTTTTTAAAGTTCTCTTGTAGCTTGCCTCAAAATTTATGGGGCCCACCTGCGCATTGAGCCCTCCAGCCTGTGCGGTCTCCAAGAGCTTCTAGCTCTTACTTCATATCATTAACTGAGTGGTTTAGTATATAAACATCTGAAAATTTTCCCCCACGCTGCATGTGGAATAATGCATTTTCAAAAACTCCCTGCCAAAACTACCTGCACATTTTTCTATCATTCACTGACATGCTTCCTCAATCCTCCCTTTGTTCAGAGCCTTGCGTAGACTTCTATTTATTTAAACACAGCCTTCAACTCTAATTTATTGTGCAACCTATAAATTGGCATAGACTGGCTTTTCTCCAGTGGGATGCACTGGCAGCTCTTTGCTCTTTGTCCTACATTCAGCACAAGCCATTGCATTTTCTTTGGTTTTGTATTTTTTAATGTTCTATCTCCTTCCTTTTGATGCATGTGGGTCATCTGGGGTCTGTATTCGATTGAGTTTTTTAAAATATTTAATATCCTTCCTTTTGATGTTGCATAGGGCATGCTGGCAAAGGTTGTGAAGCTAACTTTACACCTGCCTACTGGTTTTTCTTGAAATTTTAACTACCCCATGCATGGGCTTCTTCATTGCCATGGTAGGGTGAGTTAAGAGCTCTTCATTTGTTGTTTAGCGTAGGCCTTCCACTCCACAAGCTGCGTAGCCCTTTGTAGCTCCCTTTGCTTTGCTGCATAGATACTTACTTGTCAATGGCATTGGCCATATACCTGTCATTTTCTTTTTTAAAAGTTTTAAAATCTCAAAAAGAATCCCCTACAAACTGCCTACGCAACCCCCTTCTTTTTCTGTTTCAATGCTTTTGCAAACTATATTTGTTTATTAGTTTTTTAAAATGGTTTTCACCTTCATTGCTAGCGTGGACTTTGGTCTCTCATTCCTGCCAATAGATTTTTCTTGAAATGTTTCCTCAGCCCCCCAAAATCTACATGGGCATTCACTTGGCTTTGAAACTTGGTTTATTTCCCCAGCTATTATGTTATTTTTTACCGTTTTGTGCTGACCATGAATTATAAGCGAATCGGTATCCATTAAAGTAGCTGCATGATTTGGACGTGGTAATGGAGTGTCCCCTTCCACTTCTTGAATAGTCCATTTATTTTTTAAAACATCATATACACTCAAGTAATCTTCTTTGACAATTCCTGAATCATCTTTACCACCAAATAGAATAATATATGCTCCAATTGTATTCAAGGAATGGTAACCTCTTGCACATGGAAATTTTCCACCAGGATTCAATGCATACCACTCTAGAGAATCTATATGAAGGAGTGAAATATCCTCTAGACAGTGAGGATCAAGTCCTCCATAACCTCCAACTTGCATCCATACTTTGAATACAAACCATTACGCAAATTTTCCACAACACATCAAACTAGCAGTCTTTATAATGGCTTTTTACATTTCTGTGAACTTCACTCACTAATGGCAAGTAGCTTCCGAAATGAGCCTTGAAAACTAACTAATTAACACTTTGAAGGCATGGGAACAGGAGAACCCACTCATCTTCAGCATCTAAGCATGGTTTCCAAGTGGATTGGCTTGAAAGCATCAGACCCCTAAAATAATAACATTCAATGTGGGCTAATTCATATATTTTGCAACCAGAAGTACTCAAACATATGCAAACCCTGCCAAAAAGGCAAATTGGAAAGAAACTAGATTAACTCCTAAGGAGTCTTCACTTGGAAAGGTGATTCATTCATTGACAATGAATATGCATGCAAAAGGGCTTCGCCATATTCAACCTTTTGTGCAAGGTACAACTTATCAAACTTTGCAATTCCATCAAACAGTGCAAATACAAATGCAAAAACAACATAAATCTCATTCAGATTGAATTTTGAAATACTACTAAAACATGCCCTGAGACTTCACCACTGGTTTAAGTAAAACATTTACATGCAAAGAGAATGGTCTCACAATCATTTCATGAAAAAAATTTCAGATAAAAAGTTATCACTCTATGAAAGTGACCATTCTGTAAAATTCATTCTATTCTGCATTGGCAATCTGCAAAAACTCCTTGAAATTTGAATTCAAAAACCCATCAAGAAGAACCCTCAAAATATGAACCTCTGAACATGGATTCACCTTCACATAAGGAATGTAGAACTTCAACTAACTTGCTCTAAAAATGGACTGATCAGTTGGCATTAATATGCATAGTTAGCGATTAACAACTTTCAAAACCTAAAACACAGTGAATTTCAGTAACTAGATTAGGGCATTCAATTTTTTTCTTTATGGAATTCTGGTGGATATCTTGGATGTTTCAGGTCCTGGGCTCATTTCCTTTCTAAATATTGTATACATCTTTTTCTGTAGCTTTCTTTTGCACACGCACTGAGATAAAGTGTCATCTGATGCATGTTTGGGATTCTATTGTACTCACACTATATTATAAATTTCCATGGAGGGTTTGATGTTTGCCTTGTTTGTCATCTACCTTTTTTAAGTGAGTGTTCCTTCCATGAAATTAGCCTCATTATGTGTGTTAAGTGAGTGTTCCTTCCATGAAACCATCCTTTATATGTATTTGTACGTTCTTCATTATGTAGTGTTTCTTGGCAGTTTGATTCAGTGTACCTGTCATGCCTCTCCCTGCTCAGCATTATGGGGGTATCTCCGATTGGTTCTAATGCTTTCTTGGTTTGATCGAGTGATCTATGTATTCGGTATTTGTTTCTATGTACTAGGCGGATGCAATGGGTGGTACCTATGCATTTCAGTGAGATGGATCATTTACCATATGGACACTCTTCTTTCATTCCTATTTTGGAGGCATTCTTCCATCTTTGATTGATCAGCTCTTTAGGCTTTGTTTACTATCTTCTCTACCTGATCATGTTCTATTATAGTGGAGGTTTCAACAGTTATTTTTTGACAGTGTTTGCAACTTCATGCTTCAGAGGTGTTCTACATGTTCTTTCTTTGTTCCTATTTTCTACGACATTCTCTAGTTTGGAGGCTTCTTCAGTCCTTCACTAGGATTCATCTCTTTTTGAAGCTAGGGGTTTTTCATTCTGGGTTTTCTCCTTTTCTCCTCTTTACAAAGATTTTTTTTATTATTGGGTACCTAATTAGGCCTTGTTGTCGGGACCCATTTTCCTTCTTTCAGTAGTTGTTTCTAGGTTTTTAGCTTCTCCCTATGTTTATCTTAAAGGGGGTGTTAGAGTAATAAGGTGATTCCACTTATTAATTAAATCATATTGATTTAAATATTAAGTCACTTATTATCTCTATTTCACTCAAGCTAAACTTTAGGCATATAATAATTAATTATTTTATTAATTATTATTATGCAACCTAGATTTTTCCCCTTTAGGGTTTTGATCACCTTCATTAGGTTTGACCTCTTTGTATTTTGTATTCCCTCTCTGAATGAATATTTTTTCTTTCAAAAATTTTTTGTCTCCAATATTTGCTTTTGTAATAGGTTATTTTGCATGCAGATGACCTTGGCTTATAATTTCTTTGAATTCTAACAATTATGTCATGAATCAGCTGACTACAAATCTTTAGAGGTTGCTCCCCTATTCAAATTAATTGGTCATGAACTATGCTAAGTATTATTTTAAACCATTCTTCTTCATTGAATTCATACATGTCTGTCACTTTCATAATGCTCAGGTTATCTAGGTGTTTGAACTCATCCTTCATTTTACCATCTGGTCCAATCATGTCCTTCATTTCTCTGAAAATCTCTATGTCTCCCAATTTCTCATATTTTCAATGTATGTATGCCCTAATATATTCTATGTGTAGGACGTCATATGGTGTTCACAATAAAGCTCCTTCAGGGTCATCTTCACAAGACTTAAAGGGATGTTTCTTGAATTTATAGCTAGGTCTATCCATAACATCATAAATCAATGGTGCATCCATAACTTCTTCTTGAGTAGATAGTCTAAATACCTTAAACACGCTGAATTTTGAACTTTCACTTCGATCAATCACACAATGTGGTTTCTTGGTAGTTTAATACACTCTAAACTCTGCTCTCCTTGGTTTCTTCTCTTCAAATGGTGAAGAAATAAGTAACTTTGATTTCTTTTATTCATCACTAAGTGATAAAATGCACTTTACCCAATAAACTCAACTTCGCACAATGTCTAGTCAATCACAAATCTTGCGACCACGGAATATAAATCTTCAGATGTTGAAATCATAGATAAAGGTTCCATAATGTCTACGTACACTGTAACCAAGCTCACATGAGCTTACTCCTCAGAATTTGGGGATGGATATAATCTGGTGTCTTCATCCAATGCTCTTCCTAAGGCCATGCTCGACCATTTAGGTCAATTCAAATTTGTTAGCGTCAGGAAAAGGAACAGTAGCATCTATTATCTCTCCTTGAACCAATACCTCATTTTCCTCTTTGACTTTCCATATCTTATTACAGTTGTTATCTTCTGCTTTCTTGAAACAACTGTCAAATTCACTTATGTTTTTTGCAAGACTCTTACTAGTATCACTCTCATTCTTGTTTGCATCCATACGAGGTGGTACTCTTCTATTGTATGTTCTATCATACCTGCAATACTTCACTATATGTCCTAGATTGTAACATTTGTAGCATATAGGAGGTAATCTGTTCTTATTTACCTACAACTTGCAATACCCTTTGATGTACCCAAGGTTATTACATTTTTAACACGTGGTTTTATCCGCTAACTCTTGCCTAATATTATCTTGTTTGTATCTAGATTGATCAGGTTTCTTGCATTCTGATTTCTTGTGCCCATATGCATGACAATTAAATAAAATACAAAAAAGGTTTGAAAGGGGATTCACCTCTACAATATATCTTCATGTGTCCAACCATGTTACATCCAAAACATCTACCTCTGAAAGGTATGATCTATTCTTTAGGTTCTTCAAGAGTAGGTCTTTCTTCAATCTTAGCATCAGATTTTTATTCTTGATTATTGGAACATTTAGCTTCATTGAATCCAACACCAGTCATGTTTCCTTTAGGTTTCTATCTTTATCCTTGTTCATCGATCAAGTAACTTCTTATGTGAAGTATCTCAATATGTTTCTTTGCCTCAACAAGTTCACCTTTTATGATCTGATTATATTTCTCTAATTCCATATACTTATTCTTGTAGTGATCAAGTTCAATCTTCATTTGTCTCATCAGAATATTAGCATCCTTCAAAGCTTCATCAATTTTTTTTTTATCTTCCTTTTCTTTCCAAATATCTTTAGCCATCATTTCATGATTAAGCTTTAAAGTATCATTCTCTTGTTCAAGTTGTTTTATTTGATCTGAATTATCATTGTCTGAATCCTCTTTTATCTGAACCATAAGATCTTGTCTCTGACTTCTAAAAAGTTCAATTTGATCTTCTAGTTTCTTAATGAATCCTTCAGCTCTTCTCAATTTGAATCTCAAGTCACCATTCTCTTATTTTTCTTTGTCAAGGTCTTCGAGTGCTGCTTCAAAGTTTTCTTCCAAACTTTCAGAATCCATGTTGATCTCCCTTAAGCTGTTAAACTTTCTCTCAAAGGGCCTATAGCTCTAATACCACTTGTTAGGATTGATTAATACTAAGAGCGGGGGTGAATCAATATTATAACACTTTAAATTAATCTTCAACCAATTCAAAATAAACCATAAGATTTCTGAAATGAAAAGAACATAAAAAAATAACACACAGCTCATAACACCATTATTTGTTGTCAAGGAAACCCTGGCCAAGGGAAAACTCTGGTGGGGATGGTACGCACAAGCATGCAATAAATTATAATGTCCCTGTTAGGAGAGATGGCCTCATTAGGAGCTAAGTATTACATAGTAAATTTCCTTGTTAAAGGAATATCAACCCTGTTAAAGGTATACAAAACCGTGTTAGGGGTTTTCTGAGCTTAGAGCTCTTACAACCAATACTTCTGTTACAAAGTGTTCTCAGTAGTGAAAAAAACAAGCATCTACAATGCTTAGATATTTCCAGTTGTAGCTCTCAATAATATCTGTCAACCTCTAATCTCGCATATGCCATCCATCATCTCTAACATCTCTTTTCCCTTTTCTTTCACCTCTTCGCTTTATAAAATATTCTTCATATATGTGTGTCTGTGTGTGTGTGTGTGTGTGTGTGTGTGTTACATCATTTTAGTCGGCTCTCAAATACAATACAAAATAGAATAAATACTTATAAAAAAAGTAAATATAATGTTGGAGACCTTGTACTACCAAATTATAGGTAATTCAAAATAAAAATCCAACTTAGCATTTTTGCAATATATCTTATACTCCCTCAAACATCATGATTGTTAATCTACTCTGTTTCACTGTTCCACTGTCTTTGCATGTCTTCAAAACACTCTAACTCTCTGTGATCAACACTAAAACACAAGGAACCTTAATTGAAGTTCATACATATCCCAAAGTGTCTTCCTCTAAGCTCACAAGTCATCAACTATCATATATGATCTTCCCTGTCCAAAATAGTACTGCTATACTCTATACTTATGTTTTTATACTTAGTCATTTTCAAGACTGTATTTCCATAACCATACTTAACTCCAAGAAATCATCATATCATATGTTTTTCCATAAATGAAAACTCTCAAGTGTCTCATAACACTCTAAAATGCATCACTTTCCAACAAGAATGAGAGAAGAATAATGTATCAATCCTCCATCATGCAAACATATTCAAAAAGGGAATAACAAAAAATTGATTACCCCTAACTACCAAAAATCCTTGAGGTGTCAGCTCCCTCCTCATCTACCATATATTTGTTTCCCCACAAAGCACCATCAGTGAGGCCTTAGGAGGATGTGGTTTCTCAATGGAGAATTTTTAACTGATAAATGCAACAATAGAATCACTAAATCAGAGATATTAAAAGTTTCCGCCATGAAATAAGAAGGAATGACATCCATAGGATAACCTATTTCCCTCCTAAAAAACCTGTCATCTTTACTTTCAAGTCCTAACTTCATTGTATCTGTCTTAGGATGTGTTATCTATGCTCAATAATGAGGGTTAGTAGCACCGATTTGCAATGGAAATAAATTAATCAAACTACTAACAACAAACCTATGAACAATAAAATGACAAGAAATCAAGGAGGAATACAAACGAATACAAAGCAGCATAGCTTGAATCTTCTATTGTCTCTCTCTACTCCTTCTGAAATGTTGTGTGTGTGGTGCTCAGTATTGGTATGGGCAGCGTATATGACTTGGGAGAATCGAGAATATGATATTGAATGTGTGATCGCAAGAAGGCTTAATGCTTGAACCAATCTAACAGAGTAAGGGCACATGAAATCTTGAAATCTTGGATGTATGATTGCAAGAAGGCTTGATGCTTGAACCAATCTGACAGAGTAAGGGCACATGAAAACTTGAAATCTTGGATCCTTCAAATGGCTATGAAGGGTTGATTACATAGAATATAGAAATGATATGAATGGTTGAGATCAATCTCAGAGATAGAAGGATGAACGGATGAGATCAAAGGGAATTGGAGAAGCCATCAGTAAACTCTACCTCCTCAACTTGGAGAGAGGAGATAAAGTTTGGTTAACTGAACAGCTGATTTTGAGTTACCTTTTGAACTGAAGAAGTAATTTGGAGTTACCTTTTTGAGCTGAAAAGGTAGGTGGAGTAATTCATGCAATCAGGGATATGATCAAGAGCTCTCTTTTTTCAAACTAAAGAAAGGATTTAATTGAATATTTACTTCATTTTTGTAATTAAAGTATTTAACATGTGAGATAATTGAATTCTTTTTGGTTTAGAATTGAATTATTGAATGAAATTAAATTAATTTAATTCGAAGAATTAATTAATAAGTTTAAATCTTTAAAGTTAAACTTTAGGAAATTGAATTTAATTAATTAATGGAGATTAATCATTTAAGGTTAATTAATTAAATAAAATGAATTATTTAATTAATTTTGGGGATTTGATTAGATGATTTGGGGAGTGAAATTAGAAGAAAATAGATGATTAATTAATGCTTAAAAACCCATTACTTAATAGATGAAAATTAGTGTTTGTAATGTAAGGTCGCAAGTATGTCCATTTTAGAGTGTCTACATTTTCCCCTCTTTGATGCATTATGGCTTGTCGCATTGTGTCAAAGATTTTTTGTTTTAATCCTGCCCCAGGTTGCCCTAGTGATAGCAGGTTTATTTATGCCCCCTCAACAAATTTGAGAAAAAAATCACATGAGTGTTAATTTGTTGATACTGCAAAATGATTATTTGGGTATCTAAATGTTCATGAAAATACTTCAACATGCTCTTGATATCAACTATTAAAGTTTATTGGGGTCAGGACAATAAAATTGAGGTTCGGCAAGAATTAGGGTTTTTTAGGAACCCCTATAAATAGCTTGGAGAGCCATTCATTTGTCACTTTGCACTCTTGGAGCTTTTGATCATCTGGTGAGTTTGTTTATAGTTTTATCTTCTTTCTTCATTGTTTTCAAGCTCTATCAGGCCTTCCAGGTCTTGTACATATTTATGATCGATTCCAAACATTCCGTGAGCCAGCTGGCATAGGATGTCCGGTGAGTAGTTTAGTCCTTGTGCAATTAATGCTTGTATTTATTGCATTTCAAAATTATTACTTTTTTGAAATTTTTCCCATGTTGTCGCAATAGCCCACAATTTTTCCACAATTACAGTTTAAATACTGCAATTGTCGATTGCATTTCACAATTGATAAAGGTACCACAATTGCGAGAAAAGTACCACAATTTCTAGTTGATTGCTTCAATCAATATAAAAGTGCCATGTTTTCTTGTGGTTGACCTCAATCGCTCTGTTTGTGATTTCTAGCATGCATTTGTATTTTTATGATACTTTGTTTCTTCCCTAACACTAATAAGTGACTTTCACATTCTTTTTGCAGTACACTGTGACTATTCTGTGTTGTCGAGAGTCCAGACCTTCTGGGTTAGCATATCATTTTCAACTTGCTGAGGATGAGAGGGATGTTCTTAGACATTTAGGTTTATACTAGATATGTTATATGCATGAGATCACAACCAATAGGGCTATGATCTCTGCTCTTCTAGAGAGATGGCATTCAGATACCTATATATTTTGGTTTTCGACTGGAGAGTGTACTATTACACTAGAGGATGTTTATCGAATCTTGCAGATTCCCCTCCAAGGTGCTCTTGTAGACTATGCCTGAGGTCCTGGTATTACAGCTTTGTCTGAGTTATCTAGTTTGCCCTAGGATTAGCTTGGCATGTCTGATCCATAGGATATCCCATGGTCCAGGTTTTGCATGGGGTTAGATAGGTTGACTACCTTTCTAGGTAGTCTAATTTGTGGGATCTTGTGTCCTGATCATTGCTAGCATGGCTTCTCTGTCAGTTTTGGTGTTTTTCTACAGGGTATGGTTAGAGACCATACTATATATGTCTGGGGTCCTTGTATGTTGGTGCATATGTACTTTCATATGTTCTATGTGGTTGACCTTGATGCTAAGTCTCTTGGATGCAGTGATACTCTCCTACAAATCTGGGCATGAGATCATATTGATGTCTGTAGGCCCATAGGCACTCATGATCTTCCTCCATGGAGACCATATGTGTTTATGTATGATGGAGCTATTGTTCAGTCCCATATGGGACACCTGATGTACTAGAGGCTGCAACTAGACATGATGTTGTACTTTATCTAGAGACCATATAGGGATTGTCCTATTTGGGATAGGGGGATGTACATCTTCCCTTCTATTGATAGAGGAGATTTCTAGTTTGTCGCGTTAGTGGTCACATCCATATGATTGATTTTCACAATATTGACATGGTGTTGCGCCAGTCCGGCAAGAGACAAGATGTGTCTGATTCATATGCTTACTTTGGTCATTGGTTGAGGGATGTCACTCTATGGGGTGCCATCATTTCTTTGGATGCGGCTAGGACTGAGTTCATGGGTCTTCTTCCTATTGCTTTCACATGGCGATCAACCACTGTGGATGTAGGTATATATTTTGATTTAGCCATGCTTGTTGTTATCTCTCTTGTTATGCTCTCTTTAGCAGTAGATATCTTTTGATTGGCACATATACTTATCATCCATATGGTACTGATGATGAACTTGCTTCTTTGCAGGTACTACCCCTCTATATGATGCATGGTGGCTACAGTCTTGACCTATTTCCTTGACTAATGTTTTTCATCCTGTCATTAGTACCATTATGAGGAGGTGTTGGCACAGACGTAAAGGAGGGAGGGATGGAGGCAGGGGTGGAGGAAAGGATGGTGGGAGGGATGGAGGTAGGGATGGGAGGACAGGGGAGAGATGGTGGTCAGGGTGGTGGGAGAGATGGTGGTCAGGATGGTGGGAGGGGAGGTGGAGATGATGGAGATGATCCTGGGCCTGGTGGTGATGGTGGGAGGGTTAGGAATAGGGGTGGGCATGGCATTGGAAGGTGGGTTGGGCTGAATGTTGTGCTTGAGGAGGAGGAGGGATTAAAGGAGGATGTCCCTTAGCTAGTTAGGAGAGTGCATCCTCACACATGTTTTGTTTTTCCAGAGAGGGATGAGGAGAGGCTGGTTGTTGAGATGGATAGTGAGGATGTTGAGATTGAGGAGGTAGGCACTAGCTCATCCACTGGTAGTAGTACTAGCGGGAGTGAGAGTAGTGAGGACTCATTGGTAGTGCAGGGAACTATGGAGGAGGAGTTCGGTGACAAGGGTCAGGAGGGAGAGATGTATGTGTTTATGGGTGTTATGGATGGTGATCCCTCAGAGTTAGAGAGACTAACCTAACAAATATCTGATCTTGAGGATAGGTTGACATTTTCTGAGGAATGAGCTACTTCTTTGTAGAGTAGAGTCACTATTGTAGAGAGTCAGGTTACAACAATAGAGGAGAGAGAGAGAGAGAGTGACAGGTTCACATAGAGGTTAGGGATTTCATTGATGGGGTTTAGGATGTGTCCCATCAAGAGGTGCTATATCAATTCTGGAGATCAAAGCGTGATGCCCAGAGAAATATTGACTACTGGTGGCGCCATTATGAGGGCGATGTTCCTCCATCTTGGCAGGTACCCAGTTACACTGCTTCTCAAAGATCCAGCAAAATATAGAGGTCTCAAAGAAGTGGTGTTGGAGCTCCTAGTCCATAGTAGAGGCCTACACCTAATATGCCACCCCCTCCATCCACTTGGCGATGAGGGTGGGGGTAGCTCATGTTGATCATTGTTCATTTTGTATTTCACAGTACCATTTTTGTAGTGATGATTCACTGATGTATCTAATGTTGTAAAGATGATTGTATCTTTGATATACTGATATTTGTTGAGATTTTTTCTGATCACCTTCTTTTGTTAGACTTGCAATCATTCATTGTACTTAGATATTTAGATCTATATGAGATGCAGTTTATGATTCTATTTTATGTGCAGTTTTTTACTTTCTATACGTATAGTTCTACATGATGATGCATTATGATGAAATGTATGCAATGTGATTCTATATATGCAAACTCCTAGATGTATGATTTACTTTCCTATGATACTAAAATGTGTATGCAGGATGGTGCATTATGAAATGCATGTTTATATGATGATGTTTATGGATGCATTTGATTATGATTACTATGTATGTGCATGTTTTGTTTTCTTTTATTTTCTTATGCACATAAATGAATGAATGCAATCTACCATGCACACAATATCTGAGTAATGCATGTGTTAGTTAGAAGAAAGTTAGTGAGAAATTTATCTCTGGAATCGATTGATAGATTTGGACTAATAGATAGGATGGGTGACCCAAGTCACTACTGAGTTTTCCAACTTTGTTCATCATTGCACCTTATTATGAAAATGGAAGAGAATCCAATGCACCTAGATATTTCTCATCTGGATACCACTATAATCTCTTGATAACCAAAAGGAGTAGAGAGATTGAATAGAAAGATAACTAAATGCACCCATATATTGACCATCTGGATACCATTATGCTCTCTGATTTTGAAAAGAAAGAGATCCAAATGCACCCTGATATTGACCATCTAGATATTGCTAACCTCTGATTTTGAAAAGAAAGAGAACCAAATGCACCTTGATATTGATCATCAAGATACCGCTATGAACTCTAAAATTTTTGAAATAAAATTAAAAAAACCAAGATAGAAATCCAATGCACCCAAATACAGACCATCTGGATACCACTATGATCTCTTGATTTTGAAAAGAAAGAGAAAACCAAGATAGAAATCCAATGCACCCAGATACAAACCATTTGGATACCATTATTATTCTATTGGTAGGAACAAGAAGATAACAGAAAAGGATTGTCCAATTCTTTCCCAGGGTTAATCTCCGATCGTGGAACTACACGGCTGCAAGATAAGTGACATCACCTATTGAATTTATCCTAAATCATCATTTCCCCATAATCAAAATGAAACATTCTAGAAATAGAAATCAAAGAAAATAAGATCATGATCCATCATATCTACTCTCATCACTTGGTGGTATCCTGGAGTAGCGTAAGAACATAACCATGAAAGATAGACTAACATCTGACTGATGATTAACCTAGTCAATAGTTTGTTATTTCTTGATTTGCTTGATTCTCTGATGCTTGATTATGTCTGGTTTCAGGAATGGATGAGTCATATAAGACTGATCTATTTGGTTTTGAGCGTATCCATCACTGTGTAGGAAAATTAATTTGTTTGATTTGAAGATTGATTAATTATGTCTGGTTTTAAGAATGAATGACTCATATAAGACTGATCTGTCTGGTTTTGAGTGTATCCATCATTGTGTAAGATAATTGATTTGTTTGATTTGAAGATTGACTAATTAATTGATTGATTTGGTTTGATTAATTTGGAATACAAATTAGATTTGTTGATGAAGCTGAGTCATATGAGTCCATTGTCAATTTGTGAAACTCGTGATTTTTGACCTTGATTGATTGGCTTGAATTCGATCGTCATTTTCTTTTTGATAAATTGGATAGATGATAAAGTTGAGTCATATGAGTCCATTGCTAATTTTTGAAGCTTATGATTTTGACATTGATTGATTGGCTTGATCTTCATTTTCTTTGTTGATAACCGAGGTGGTTTTATTGCTTTAAGATTTTTGCAATTTTTTATTTTTTTATAAAGATTGATTTTTTCAAGACTTTTTTCTCTTTTTATTATTTTTTTGTCTTTTAGAATGTCCCCTAGGTTGGTAGACCAGTACAAACCATGGAAAAGTGTTGATGCTCAGAGGGGATTGTGCTTCTGAAAATAGCTTGGGTAGACATTCTTGCATGCGAGGAGCTCAAGATTTGATCTTTGGAGTTCATTGATGGCGAAGCGAGATTTGAACACTTGGTGCCTGTTTGCCAGGTTTTCACCAAGGTACCTACTCAATAGTGCCTATTTTCCAAGTTTTCACTGAGAGAGCGATTCTATTTCTCTTTACTTTTCTCTTTTTTTGGATTTTTTTGGTTGTCACCAAGGCGCCTATTTCCCAGGTTTTCACCAAGGTAACTTTTCATATTTTTTTATTTTTGTTTGTATTTTCTGGAAATGTGGATAAGTGTTTTAACCTTGAGATCTCAAGCGTAGAACCTCTTGAGGTGCATGATGTTGATGTAACCTGGGAGCTGATCTCCTTCTTGTGTTTCCAGTTGGTATGCCCCACTATTGCAAGATGTGATAATGACATAAGGTCCTAGCTAGTTAGGTTTGAACTTACTTGGTTTTGTATGCACCCTAAAATGGTCACCTAGACTATGGGCCCCATTTACCATTTTATGAATTTATCAAATTCCTGAATCAATGCTTTGCAACATTTTCAATTCAAATCAATTTCCTTGATCAAATCGTAATTAATTTAATTATTTCAATATTTTTGAAGATTTGATCATTTTTTCAATAATATTATTTAATTAAAAGAAAACATATCTTTTTATTAATTGAAATAATTTTATTTAAATAAAATAAAATATCTCTTAAATGAAATAATATTATTTAATTAAAATATCCCCTTTTAATTAAATAATTTTATCTTATTTAATTAATATCCCTCTTTTAATTAAATAATCTTATCTTATTTTATTAAAAGAAAATTCCTCTTTTAAATAAATAAAATCCCCACTTAAAGCTCTCATTTTGATAAAAATAAATAAATAAATCAAATAAAAATCATTTTTTCTCTACATCTTCCTAAGTGGTGGGCTTTTTTTTTGCCTCTTAATCATAGCCCTTCGACCTTGCCTTTTGAAGATTTAAAACACATGGATATCAAATCTTGTCAACTGCAAGGCTCCAACATCATAAGGGATGAGGCTGGGATTGTGCCCCAGGCGAATTGGCAGTGTGGATGCTCCTCAGTCCTTGGCTCTAAGCCGAAGAGGTTTCAGGTATGAGTGGGCCCGTATTGGGTTCCTAAAATGTCAAGGTGGCCTTCGTTGGTTGTTAGCTCACAGGCTTCGTGCCTCGCTGGGTTGCCTCACAGGTCTAAATCCTCCAACAACAAAAAAAATCCCCACTTAAAGCTCTCTTTTTTATTAAAAAGAAAATAAATCGAATAAAAAATAAATAAAAATCCTTTTTTCTCTACATCTTCCTAAGTGGTGGGATTTTTTTTTGCCTCTTAATCATAGCCCTTTGATCTTGCCTTTTGAAGATTTAAAGCACATGGATCAACCAAGATTTAATCTCCACCATTGCTTTATTTTCTTTTTTTACCTCTTAATCTCCACCGTCCATTGCTCTTTATAAGGAAGCCTCTCCTTCTCATTTGCATAATTATGATAATCAAAAAACACACACATTCTTTAGTTTATTGTTATGCTGCAGGATTGGAGAGCAATTTTAGAGGAGAATTTGAGCACTTGAGCTTGGATATTGCAACTTCTCTCTTCTTGTCTTCTTCTTTCATGCATTCATAGCAATTCATTTAGATTAATTTTACATTCGTATTTTAGATTAAACTCATATTTTCTTCATAGATTAATTTTGCAATCCTATTTCCTTTCATAGAATAATCATGCATTGTTATCATATAGATTAATTCCATTATCATATAAACAAAATCATGCATTATCATATAGAATCTCTCATTTTATGGTGTACTTGCAGGGACACAAACTAGGTCAATCTGAGGGCCTCCATCACACACCTTTGCACTTCATGAATAGAGAGCTATGAGTCATCATTTGAGACTTCATTCTTGAGTGATCTTGGATATAATGATTCATAGAAGTGTGACACATTTTTAGCACAAATTTTTGGCGCCCACCATGGGGTAGAACATCCATTTCTGTCATCACATTTGAAAATTTCTTCTATCTTCTGTCTATTATTCTCTCAATGTTTTTAAATCTTTTATTTTGAGCCAAATCTGACTCCACCATCGCGTCCAGATCGTTATTTCGGTTGAAAATGACTATAAACTTGCCCATATTTGACGAAAGTCAAATCTGTAGCAAATATTTTTGCCCAAACAAACTTGCATAGAAATTGAGGCAAATTTTGGATCATCTTTGCACATAGCCCGAGGCAGATTTTCAAAAAAAAAATTTGGAAAAAATAAAATAAAAAAACATGATTTTTTTACTATGTTAAATTTGACAGCTATATGACCGTCAAAATCTGGGCCTTCTATGACAGCCCCCAGCCCGTCAAATTTAAGCTGGCAATCTGTTGACGTCAGCAGGGTTTGAAAAGTCTTTGCCTTCACCATTGGAGTTTTTGAAATTGCAGTCTAACTTCAAACGATCATATCTTGTTCATTTTAGGTCCAAATTGAGTGCAATTTTTTTATTATTTTGGGTAGAATTTTCTAAATATTTCTGGGTTGTTCTTAGTTTCTAGATTTTAGTCACATATTTATCATAAATTGTAGGTTTTCATCACTGTACCTGTCTAATCCTCTGTTTTTCAACTTTCAAAGCCTCCTACAGGCTCATATGGTAACATTTTTTAGTGCAACATTTTTTGAAAGTGCATGATTTTTCATCTACTTTCTGAATATGCAATCATATTTTTGATTTTATGATTTTTCTAACGCTGACCAATCTTTGGCTTTGTTGTTCTTGATGCTTATCTTTGATTAAAACCTAACAGTGGTTTGCAGGACATTTAAAAAGAAGACTCCAACAAAGAGTACTAATGAAATCATCTTGCAGGTTGCCTTGATCGATAGCGCACTAAATATTGTGCTTGCATTTTGTTTTGTTTTATTAAAATAGGAACCCACATGCAGGACTTCTAAAATGAACTTCTATTTGGTA
>MU225083.1:2347770-2357799 GCA_018584345.1 Thuja plicata | reverse complement strand
GTTCAAACTCGCCAAAAATGTAAGGGAAAAGCACCCATATTTGATCAATCACCTAGGAACAATTCTGAAGTTTGGTTTGACTCCAAGAGTCACCTTAGTGAGTTGAGTACCCCCTTAGCATCATCTCATTCAGATATGGATTTGAGTTACACATTGACTCGATGAGATAGGGAGGATATGGATAAACATCTTGATGATATATTTGAGAAACGTAGAGATTCCATTCTAGTTGGTCATTCCTCTCATGGACATCGATCAGTCTCACCCCTTATCTCAACTAGATAAATGGATGCACACCAGAGGGCTGAAAGAGATAAGCAATGAGCCTATCAAGAAGCACAATTGCATCATGACAACCAAAATGATGAGCCTTATGATACTCGAGTGAACACAACATATACCAATGACTTGTTCAGACATTTAGGACCAAGTTTACCACCCAAAATTCCTTCAAGATACATGAGTGAAATACTCAAGAGAATTGAGCATGAAAAGAAAACCTTCCTAGATGGACAAGCTAAAACGGAAGAGCAATTTATACTCCTAGAGTTGGAAAGAAAAACTTTGTTGGAAATGGAAAGGAAGACCTACCAAGAAGAGAAAGACAGACTCTTGGCCCAACAACACAATGATCAATTCAACAATATGCATGTTGGTGGTGGAAACAACTCTCCTCCATCCACCCCTCCTAAGACTCCCTGAAGTAGAAGTTGTCAAGAACACCTTTGTGATCTTCTAGCCCTAGAGGAAGAAGGGTCTTAAGACATGATCATTATTGGAGACAAACATCTCCTAGGAACTCAAAACAACCATCACAACGTGCTCATCATGGTTCATAATATGGGGGTAGTAGTTCAATTTTTGACCTCACCTCCCAAGACTTCATGAAAATGCAACAAGAACCACTTTTCCAGAAATATGTGGAGAAATATTTAGAGAAAAACAAAGACAAGTTCCTAGAGAGTTTAATCAACAAGGGTGCTAGAGTCCCTTACAACTTTGATGTGGACAAAAAGATTAAGAAACAAGGCCCATCTCAAGAAGAGGAAATCAAACAACTTAAGAACATTATGGAGAAGATGTTAGCACCCAAGAATTCATTCTCACTGGATTCAATTTGTCCTAATACTTTTGACAAAAGTATTAACATGAGAGAGTTCCCTAGAAAGGTTGAGATCCCTCAATATGACAAATATGATGGGAATGAAGATCCACATGATCATGTGTGCCAGTTTTATACCGTAAGTTTTGAGTTCCATCAAGATGACCCATACCTCATGAGATTGTTCCCAATGAGTCTTCAGGGTCAAGTGATGGAATGGTTCACCAACATAACTCCCCCCGTTAAGAATTTCAAAGAGCTTGTTCATGGATTTGTTCTACACTTTGCATAAAATCTTTCAAGATCAATCACCATGTTGGACTTATGAAATTTAAAGAAAAATCAAGGGGAATCCTTTGTTACTTTCTTGCAAAGGTGGAGACAACAATGCTCTTGCTACTCTAGAACCATTCCTAAAAATGAAAAGATTGATATCCTCGTTAGCAACTTGGTTCCCGAAATGTGGTATGAAGTGAGGGAGATGGTTTTTGATTCCTTTGACACCATGGTTGAAACCGTATGTAGGATTGAAGATGTTTTAAAAGAACAAGGACTTTTGACCAAACATGGAAACAACAACAACAATGGTCAAAATAATAACCCTAACAAGGATAAAGGGAAGAACTCACATTGGAATAGGAACAAACAATTGGTTAATGATGGGGTTGTGGACTCCTCTCAACCCAAAGATCAAGTGGTTCTCCACTTGTGTAGTGTTGTTCAAGCCATGAAACTCAATGCATCTAATCAACAAGAGAACAAGCCAAGATACCAAGATAGATCTAAGAAAGAGAGATGTCAATTTGCAAGACTTGGTGATTCATATGAGGATATCTTGAAAACACTTATTGTTAACAACCTTACACATCCTCAAGATCCTGCGAAGCATTATATACCTAATGTTAAGCCACATTGGTGGGATGAGAAATCTTTTTTCAAGTTTCACAATGGCATTGGACATGATATTGAAAATTGCTACAAACTCAATCATCTTATTCAAGATCTCATTGACAATGGAATGCTTAAGATAGATGGATTGAACACCAACGCTAATCATAAGGCATTCAAAGAACCATTGCCCAAGTATGAGAAGGGGAAACCTCTAAACCTAATAATGGCACAGCTAAGGTCAATTATACTTACACAGATGCAGAGAATACTATCAACATGCTTCAAGTTGTAGAAGAAAATGTCAACATGATGAGGAGTAGAGATCCCTATGGTTATGATCTAGGCATGGACTCTCCTCCTATCTTTGATGAAGAACCTGTTGTGGTGTTAAGGGGTCCTAACTCTAGAATATCATCCAAAAATCTTAATGCTATCACATGAAGTCAAGGTCCCATTGTCATTAGAGGACCCAATTCAAGTCAACCAGGTAAACCAAAGCAAGTGGCATCCAATAATGTCACCTTAAAACTGACAGTTGATCCTAAGTCAAGTTACAACCTTGTTGGTCAGTTACAAAGAACCCCAGCTCAGATTTCCATCATTGAACTCTTAGAGTTGTCCCTGAGACATAAGCAAGTTCTTGAGGATGCTTTGCGTATGAAAAATGTCCCCAACAACTTAGACTTTGATCAATTCTAGAACATGATTAACCATATTTCTAGGCCTCATTACCTTACCTTTTTGGAGGATGATGATAAATCTTTGAGTCACCCACACAATCTCGCCCTTCATATTGCGGTCATGATCCATATAACCCATCTCAGGTGCGTGTTGATAGATGGGGGTGTTGGGCTTAATATTTGTTCTTTGATTCTTTTTAGGAAGTTGGGTTATTCAGAAGAAGTCATAGATACTAGAAATAAGATCACTATCAAAGCCTATGATGAGGCAGAAAGAATTTCCAAAGGATTGCTCATCCTTCCTATTAGGATTGGCCCTGTTGAAAAAGATATTTTGTTCCAAGTAGTTGACGTTGGTCCTCTTGCATATAATATCTTACTTTGTAGACCATGGATTCATGATATGCAAGTAGTGTCGTCTACTTACCATCAATGTGTAAAGTTCCCCTATAATGGAATAGAGATTTGTATACCTGGGGATAATAGTTTATCTCTTAATTCAATTTTAGAAAGGCCTCATGTTCCCCTCAATAGAGAAGCAAGAGATTTTGATTCTACCTTATCCGAATGCAAAGACAATCTTAAATCAATAGACCTTGGCATGGGGGGGTATCAACTCAACTCCCTCACAACATTACCAGTTTCGCCTAGGTCTTATGGAAAGCCTTCATAAGAAAAGAAACCTTCCTCTTCAGCTATGACTTTATTTGGAACATTTGTCGAGTCATCAGTGCCTATCTAAGATGAGAAAGAGGAGACATTTATTAGAGACTGGATCTATAGAGAAGGAAAATACATGCATAATGAGAACTTCTCTCCCTCTCTTAAGAATTATGGAAGAGGGTAAACTTTTGTCAAACACATGGGCTATCCCGGATATTGCCCTCTTAATCACAATCTGGATGCTAGATCTAAACCGCTTGATCATGCTCTTTTTGGATACAAGTCTAAGAAGCCGATTGGCCTAGGATTTGAGAAATACAACAAGCGCACTAATCCTCTCTTTGAAAAGTTAAATAGTGACAATGAACCAAAGTATGTACCTAATTTGACAAATTAGCAAGATATGTATGAATATTGGATCCCTTCCACTCATCTCCTTTGGGGAGATTCAAATATTCCAATCACCCATGCATCAGTCATAACTTTAGAACAAGATGAATCAGATATAGAAGATCCTTTCAGAGAACATTAAAGAAAGAATCTTGTTTGTTTAATGGAAAGAGAAGGTGACACTGGACCTTCCACATCAATATGTCCCAAGCCTTCATGGTGTAAGCATCCTAGTCGCAGTTCAGACACAAGTTCACATGAGTATGAATGGGACTCTTTCTAGGAGTCTTCCACAATTGATAGAGATATTGATGTTGTTCACACTTATAGTACTAAACCTGAGGTAGCCAATGAGTCATGTGTAGGATTAGAGGATTTGAACCCATTTGTTTCTTTATTGGATGATTCTTTGCTTGTTAGGAAGAATCCTAATTTGGGTAGCTTAGAGGGATACTTGACGGACTCTAACTCTTCGGTCACCATCGATAATATCATTCACATTTATAACCTTGAACTAGTCATTGACTTGCCTCTTGTTCATCCTAACCTCATTGATTAGTCCCAATGCTATCAAGAACCTGAGCTCTTAACATTTCAAAATGATTATGAGATAGCCTATTACTTAAATGCCATTGAACCTGTAGTCTCTTCCACCAGTGAACCGTCTACTAGCATGACAAAGCCAGACATCAAGTACCTTAGTCACAAAATAAAAAGAAAATAAAATAAAAAGAATAAGAGTTCTGATGGCTAAAACCATTGTGTGGCGGTGTCATAACCAAAAAAATCAAAAAGAAATGATGTATCCAAAAGGTGAAAACCTCTCTGAGACACCTAAGGATGAGGTACTTGATCATCTCCCCAGCTATTTTCAAGATAGATCTTTAGTTCTTATTGAACCAACACAAGTAGACAATTTGGGTATGGATGGAGCTCCACAAATAGTACACTTGGTTGAGTCCTTGTCACCAACAAAAAAAGAAGCTTACACTAAGTTCTTACAAAAAAAGAAGATCAATTTTGCATGAACTTATTCAGATATGCCAGGGTTGGATATTAATATTATCATGCATCACTTATCTATAGCTCCAAATGTCAAACCAGTTAAAAGATGCATCCTCACATTGCTCTCCTAGTCAAAGTAGAATTAGAGAAACTTCTTGGTGCAAAATTCATAAGAGCTATTGCCTATGCTGAATGGATATCAAACATTGTACCAGTTTCCAAACATGAAAAATCCATTCAAGTTTGCATAGATTTTAGAGATGTCAATAGAGCATGCCCAAAGGATGACTTTCCACTTCCCAATATAGACATGATAGTGGATATGACTACAGGTTATGAGATTTATTCCTTGATGGATGGTTTTTCTGGGTACAATCAGATTAAGATAGCTCCTGAAGATCAAGAAAACACCGCATTCACTTGTGCATGGGGTACCTATTGTTCTAACGTTATGCCTTTTGGATTAAAAAATGTAGGAGCCACCTATCAATGAGCTATGACAACCATTTTTCATGACATGATGTATAAAAACATGAAAGATTATGTGGATGACACCTTGGCCAAGTCTAAACAAAGAGACACACACCTAGATGATTTAGAAGTAATTCTAGATCACATGGAACAATTTCAACTAAGTTTAAATCCCTAAAAGTGTGCATTTGGAGTCACCTCTAGAAAACTACTAGGATTCATCATTTTAGCAAGAGGAATAGAGGTAGACCCTGAGAAGGTCTAAGCAATTATAGATATGCCACCTCTTAGAATCATTAGTCAAATGAGGAGTCTTCAAGGATGTCATCAATCTATAAGGAGATTCATTTCATAGTTGGTGGATAGAGCTCAACCCATCAACAAGAACTTACACAAAGGAGTCAAATGTGTTTGGAATGAGGATTGTCAAAAGAGTATAGATCAAATCAAGAAGTACTTGGAAAATTCTCCCATTTTAATGTCTCCTATCCCAGGGAAACCACTTATTCTATACATTTCAGTGACAAAATCTTCCTTGGGGGCATTACTAGCTCAACTTGATGAAAATGGGAATGAAAGAGCAATATACTACATTAGCCGTACTCTTGTTTCATATGAGGTTAACTACACCAGAATTGAGAAAGCTTGCCTTGCTGTTATGTTTGCTTCCCAAAAGTTGCGACATTACATGCTTGCACACACAATACACCTCATAGAAAAAATAGATCCACTCAAATATTTGCTAGGTAAAGCTGCCCTCACAGGTAGACTTGCTAAATGGATGATGATACTCTCAGAATTTGACATAGAATACATTGAGCATAAAGCAATCAAAGGACAAGCCATAGCAGATCAATTGGCTAATTTCCCAATACAAGATAATGCACCTATTCAAGTTGACTTCCTAGATGAGCACCTCATGTATATGACTGAAAGAACATGGAAGATGTTCTTTGATGGAACCTTTATGCAAAATAGTTTAGGAGCTGGTGTTTTATTTGTTTCTCCTCTTGGGTACACAATTCCTAAGCCTTATAAGTTATTATTCTCATGTACAAACAACATTGCTGAGTATGAAGCTTTAACAAATGGACTTAAGATGGCCATAGAATGGAGAATCACAGAGTTACACAGCTATGGGGATTCACAATTGATAATCAACCAAGTTAATTAGGAATATCAAATAAAACATGAGAAAATGGTACCTTACAAGAAAATGGTTGATTCCTTCAAACAATACTTCACATTTGCCACGTTTCAACAAACCCCTAGAGAAGAAAACAAAGTAACTGATGTTATGGCTATACTTGCCTCGCTCCTTCAGTTAGAGAAACATGAATAGAGATTTGAATTCTTGGTGGAAGAGCTACATCACCCTATTTATGACTCCCAAGAAAGCCATGTCATTTTTACCCTTGTGGGCCATGAGTCATCCCGTTATGGTGCCATTTACTCATATCTTTGTGATGCCATTATACCTAAAACCTTTAACTGATCTGAACACAAAAACCTTACCCAAAATGCCTCTTGACATTCCCTTATCGCTAGTGATTTGTATAAGAGGGGTCTAGATGGAACACTTCTTAGATGCTTAGAAAAGGAAGAATTTGACCAAGGGTTAGTTGACATCCATGAGGGCATCTGTGGGGGAAATTCCAATGGTATTTCCATGGCCCAAAGGTTTCTTTGGGTGGGGTACTATTGGCCTACAATGAAGATTGATGCAATATCTTTTTCAAAGTCATGTGAAAAGTGTCAAAAACATGGTAACTTGATACATGCTCCAGGTAGGGAGCTCATTCCTTCTATATCTCATTGGCCATTTCACCACTGGGCCTTTGATCTTGTTGGAAAGATTCATCCCAACTCATCAGGTGGACACAAGTTTATTATCACTGCTACTGATTACTTTTCTAAATGGGTAGAAGCTATCCCACTTTTTGTTGCTTCGGGAAAGACAATCTCTCTATTCATTTTGAACCATATCATCTGTCGATATGGAGTGCCTTCTGAGATTATTACTGACAATGGAGGCCAGTTTAAAAATAAAGACCTTAAACAACTCTGCAATAAATTCAAGATTAAACAACATTGGTCCTCCATTTACTTCCCACAAGGAAATGGTCAAGCAGAGGCATCAAACAAAACCATTCTTAAAATCTTGCATAGAACAGTTTGTAAGAATGGTAGAGATTTGCACTTACAGATAAATCTGGCTTTTTGGGCCTATAGAACGAGTATTCATACTCCTACTGGGGCTACTCCTTTTGCCCTTGCATATGGCATTGAAAAAGTGTTACCTTTGGAGGTTGAGATTCCTTCACTTAGAGTTTCCCTCAAAGGTCTAGTTACAGATGAAGACTACTGCGCCATGAGACTTCAAGAGTTAGAACTTCTAGATGAGAAACGTCAAGCATCATTTGACCATATGAGGGTTTATCAAAAGTACATTTCCAAAGCCTTCAACAAAAAGGTTCACCCTAGAAAATTCCAAGTAGGAGATCTTGTCCTACGTGAAAATCCCAAGAATCAACAGCATAGAGATCAAAAGGGCAAATTTGAACCTAATTGGCTTGGACCTTACATCATTACAACAACTTTTGGGATAGGTGCTTATTTACTATCTATAGTAGTGGGAGAGCAACTCCCTGATCCTATCAATGTCTTGCACCTGAAGAAGTTCTATCCATGATGCCCATTCTATCTGGGGGCATCCTTTGTACATAATTATTGATCCTGAAAAAATCCAAAAAAGTGATATATTGTCAAAAATTTTAAAAATCAGAAAATGCCTTGAAAAAATGATTGTCTTAGTGAAAACCTAGCAATAGGCGCTTTGATGTATCTCCAAAAAATTATATATTCCAAAAATACAAAAAATTCAAAAAATTTAAAAAAATAGAAAAAGTGCCTTGGTAAAAACCTAAAAACAGGCGCCTTCGTAGAAAAAAATTCAAAAAAAAATTATAAAAAGTCTTGAAAAAAAAAAGAAGAAAAAAATGAAAAAAATGTAATAAAATCCAAGTGGTGAAAACCTGGAAATGGGCGCTACTTGAGGCCTTTGCACCCCTATTTCTTAGCGCCTATCCTTGACACTTAGCCTTTCTCCGTCATGCCTTGTCCTTGTTGCCTCGGTCTAGAATTTGTCTTTGTTTTTGTCTAGGGGGCATAACTATGTTAGCTTTGGTCTCTTGGATGCGTTAGTCTTTAGGACACCTCCCAAACGATGTTTGACAACACCACCCAAACTCTATTTTTCAATACAACCCTTGACATTGAGTATTTTTCAACACTTATCGGTTTGGTCTTACCCAGTTTTTTCTTGTAGTCTTACCTGCTTGCAAGCATTTGATCCTTATCCTCAGAACTCAGTATCAGTTAACACACTTAAATTTTTAAACACTACACTTAATGCTTGAGCTATGTTATGATATTTTCTTTGTGTGCTGACTGTTATTGATTTTTGTTGAGTGTCCTTGTCTCATAAGTCTCTTCGGGATGCATAGCTAGAGGACTTGGGGCATGGGGCATGTTTTTATTTACTTCTTTCTTTATGCTTCACTATTTTTTCACAACCGTTCTATTGGTCATCCTGACCTCTATGCCTTGATGTGAGCATGGTTTTGCTACATTAAATTGGGTAAGCTAACATCGAAGTCATCTTGACCTTTATGTCTTTGATGCTTATTTTAGAAACTTTCCACATTCCAATCCAATATAAATCACATTCATATCTTCATAGTTGCGCTTGTGACTAGTGATGCTTGTATGATTTTCTGATGTCCCTTAATAATGGCCCAATGATGAAAATAAGTTCCTTAACATTCTCTAATGAATGATGAACACAAAGTCCTATGTTACAGTTGCTCTATTGCAAGTACACCTCTGCATTTTCATGTAGCTTGCATTGTTAGACTTCATGTTAATTTGCATTTTTAGGCTGCATTATCATTTTGAGAGGGTTTTTTTCCTTCATCTTTCTTGTGGACTTTTAATCAACTGTGGTCATGTTTGATCTTTATTTCCTTATCTTCTTTCATGATCTCAATCAAAATTTTATTTTAAACAGTTGATTGATTTTGGGGCATTCTTTTTCTTAAGGCAAAATCTCTTTCTTCTCTCCATTTCTTTCCACCTCTTCCAAACTTCTATCTTCCATTCACTTTCACCCCACTTCTTTTCTTCTAATTCAACCTTGGGACATAATCTTTCATGCTTGATGATCTACCTTGGTTCTGTGATCCTTATATCTTTTATCTTACATCAAGAACCTTATCTTTAGTTTGATTTGATCAAATTTATCAATTTTTTGTTTCTCCTCTATCTCATTTTGATTTTGATCACAAGGGGGCAGTACCTATAAAATGTCAATCCTTGATTCAGCTTTATCAATCATATCAACCTTGCTTGAGATTCTTATCTTGGACATGTCAATTACTTATTTACAACGGTGTTGACCTTGTCTTTTTCAATCAGCTTATTTTTTGTCCTGATGTCAATTACTTATTTACAACGGTGTTTATGTATGTGTTATTTTGTGATCCCAAATTGATCTCACACATCAAATGCATTCTTTGACTACATGTATTCCCATAAAGATCACACATTAGTCAAAGAGGGGCAAATATATGCACCCTAAAATGGTTGCCTAGACTATGGGCCCCATTTATCATTTTATCAATTTATCAAATTCCTAAATGAATGCTTTGCAACATTTTCAATTCAAATCAATTTCCTTGATCAAATTGTAATTAATTTAATTATTTCAATATTTCCTAAGGTTTGATCATTTTTTCAATAATATTATTTAATTAAAAGAAAACATCT